>JANIMX020000033.1:1169337-1179730 GCA_024582655.2 Erythroxylum kunthianum
GGTATGACTACTTATTACTGGACTCGATTGCCATTTTTGTTCTTGAAAATTTGTTCATTCTTTTAAAGTCGTGTTTAAACAATATTTTCAGTTTTCTCTTTCATTTTCATTAAAATTTTGAAAATTTTGTTTATTTGTTATTATGAAAATATTATTTTTTATTTACAAAAAATAAATAACGTGTTCATTTATTGTTTTTGAAAAAACGTATTTATTATTGATTTTAAAAAATATATTTTCAATTTAAAAAACAACAATTTTTTTTAATAACTTTTTTTTAAAAAATAACTTAAACTTATTTTCTAAATTCTTTTTAAATTTTGAAGATTAGGAAAATAATTTTCATTTAAATTTTTTATAAAATATTTCAATATAAACACAAAATTTTATTTTTTGTTTTCATTAACACGCGAAAGTCTTGGAAATTGGGAATTGCAAAAGATAAATTCAACAGTTATCTTCCTTTCTTATTCTTTTTTATAATTCAAAAGTTTTGGAATACAATTTATTTTCACATTAAAAAATATTAAACTTTATTGAAAAATTACGAATTCTAGTAACATAAACATCATTTGTTGCTATATTTTTTTTTCTAGAGTGTCTTGTCTACACCCACAGAAGTCTCGGAGCCCGCAACCAGTCTCGGCAAGTTCCGTTCATCTGATCGCCGGATAAAATTTCAGGGTACTCCATCGATCGCCGGAAAATTTCTGAATTTTCCGAGCAAATTCGAGAATGCCTAAGCCATACGTCAACTGATGTTGCCTTGGTCTGTGTCAACGTTCAAAGGTTCATTACTATCTCTAGACTGTCTTCGTTGTCCATATCTGTAAATGAATTGGAGACAATGGATGCCAGTAGTTCAAGGTTCCACCTGAAAACAGAGCACCAACTCTATCTTTATCCGATAGATCCGTGGCAGGTTGTATCTACGTGTATGCGTAGATACCACAGAAGGGTTGCATGACGTGAAGATGATACGTATAAGTGAAAGCTTATCCAAAAAAAGAAAAAAAAGGAATAATTATTTTTAGTCTTTGATTAATAATTATAAAATATCTATGCTTTAAAAATATTTTTTTAATTAAGCTTCATAATTCTGAGAATATCAAAATTTATATTTTACATATTAAACTTATGATTTTTAATGTCTTGAAGAGTAGTCTTCATATTTTTAAATTTTAGGGGCCTAGGTTTTCTAATAAGATATATTCATGCACTATAGTAAAATACCCTTGTTTACACTTTTTCAAATTATATATAATTCCACTTTCATTAAAGAATTTGTATCTATCTTAAAAACTGAAATCAAAGTCTCTTGAAAATTTTATTATAGTGAAAGTTTTAAAAATATATATTTTAATTTAAGAAGTTCAGAATATATTATATGACTTTAAAAATTAAAGAATCTTAAGTTATAAGATTTTTTATTCTTGAACTAAATTATAGTTATTTTAAATATTAATTTATAAGAATTTATATGTTATGCTTAAAATCTTAATAAATAATGTTCATATCTTTTAAATATCTTGAGATGTTGAAATATTTTATATTTATTTTAAAAGATTGAATATTTTTAAGTGTTTGTAATGTAAAATATGGATGAAATTGTGAGCTAAGAAAGGAATGCTCTAAGTAAACAATTCGAAGACATAGCTTAAAAACCAGAAGGTTTCATTTTAACTTTCTTATATACATTATTTACTACTGCCTTTCTGCTGGCTTATTTATAGTTTTATACAAAGTCACACTTGCTCATACTAGAGCTAAAAGCACTCTTGGCACGTGACATATACGCACGTGATCGAAGTCACGATAAAACCCAGTAAAACCCCACGTGGCTTAAGTAGCCATCGTTGGACAAGAACCAGAGCACATCTTGTTCAGTTCTGCATAAATACGGCGAAGACTGAAGATAGTTTTTTCTTATTCTATTATGTATTTTCGTCGACCAGAGGCCTAACTGATAGCTTCTACACGCACCAAGGAGTCGGACTCTGCAATGTATCCCAAGAAGTTCCCTCCATAAGATTGCTGTTGAAAATTCCAGGGTTGTCCATCACCGGGAAATCTATCGACATTGCTGCTTCTGTCCAGATTGAATCGTCAAACAGCGGCAAGTTCACGTTCGAGTCCGGCCAAAGCTCTTCGAGATCCTCTCCTCTGTTCCCATTCCCATTTTCTACCACCTTACCATAGGTTTCGACGTTTTCTTCAGGAAGAGACACGAGTGCCTGTTGGTGGAATGTTAATGGCACTTTGTTAGGAACCATCATCGGAGTAGGTAAGGGACATGCAACAGTCGACATGTGCAGTGCTTGAGGTTGGTTTTCCATTTGTGGAATCTGGGAATTGGCTGCCGGAAAATGGTTTGTGGTAGAGTACATCTCTGGTAAGTTGAGCTTCGCTTCGGCGCCGTAGAGCTTACGAGCGGCGGCGTCATATGCGACGGCAGCTTCGTGGGAGGTGTCGAAAGTTCCAAGGCAGAGACGAGCTCCTCGATTAGGTTCTCTGATCTCGGCGACCCATTTACCCCAAGTTCGCTGACGGACACCTTTGTAAGTGCAGAAAGCATTCTCCGGGCCACCTTTGCCACGCATGCAACCTTTCCTAGAACTAGCCTGGGCTGGCCTTTTGAGTTGTTTTACCTCTCCAAAACCAGCCATGACTGATTTCGACATTCCTCTCCAGAAACGAAACAAAACAAACCACAAAAGTGATAACAACATATGGTGTTTGTGATAAGAGACCATAAAGCGCAAGCGCATTGTGGAAAATGAGTGACTACCTGGGTTGGTATTTATAGAACAAGTAGGGCGATGAGAAGATAAAATGGTGAAATGGAGTAAAGGGGACAGACCAAGAAACGTGTCTCTAAATGGGTTTGTAGCTGATACTTGGCATGACGAATCAGACCTACCGTGTCCACAATAAAGCTGTGTGTTTTCTCTCAACAACACACTTGGCCGGGGATATTTTGTCTGGACACAAGCTCATGTGGCAATGGAGGATGAGCATTCAGGTTCGCTTTTCTTATTCGAATTAAACTTTCTCGAAAATTATCAAAATTAAATTAGTTCAATGGATTTGGATAATGGGTCATTTACTATTGGGGGCAGTGTGAATGGGAGTGAACGGTTGGGGATAAGAACTGCTTGAAGTTCCCAAGAACAAACTTAGTTAGGGTTATAACACAACACATCAAGACAAATTAGCAAATGACTGCTTGTTCTTTCAAGCATTCATACATGGGAAATTTCGAAAACTATGAGCTGTTACGAGGTCAATAAAAACTGTGTTCACACACATAAAATCAGCTTTCAAAAAAAAAAAAAAAATTCCACTCAGGGTTACTTGCGTGGATCCCACATCTCAGCGCCTCGACACACGAACGTTTCAGTGAATCTCTTACAGAATCAGATCGTTTGTCGACCCTTGCTAGGTTTAGATTCCAATTAGTGGACCCCAAATGCATGTTTCGAACAGGTATATAATATGTTATATTACGGCTGCCGCCGGCTGAGCTTGCCAAATCGACTCAAGAGCAACAGAAAACGGACGCTAATCATGAATTCATAATGAATGAGACTAAACGCTAATTCAGACTCGTACTTGGTACTAAGAGCTAGAGTTAGTGCCAATTCTTGATACTTTCGCAGTCCAATATGGGTTCCCGAACATTAGAAACGAATGTATAGTTCTCATCTAACCGGACAACGTTGGAAGTTGACGTGAACACACCTCATACAGCATCATAATCAACGGTAATAATGTCCAAAAAGAAAGCAACTTGAACAATCATTAACACACCCAAGTAATAGTAACGCCAGATTTCCTTATTATGTTCGGTGTCTTGCTGTTTTCTCTTAGGCTTGTAGTTCTCTGCTGTGGCATTCCTAGGACTGCACTCCAGAACGAAGTGCCTGTTAGGTTCTCTTGTAAAAGATCAGGCCTTTGTATACATATATATAGATACAATTTATCCATCTATAATGGAGAAAATTACTTGATTTACTTTATTCTAAATCGTTGACGCCGCAAATTTCACTGTTATAAAATAAATATGCTTTTCAATTTCTGAGACCCATTTTTAGACCTAATTATGAATATTTCTCAGTTTCAGTGCAACAGACGCATAAAAGGCTTGTTCATGACTTTGTTTACCCAAGAACCGATGTAAATATAAATATAAATATAACTAAACAACAAAATGTTCAATATGTACAATGCCACTACGTTAATGAGGTAATACTTGTTTGCATTAAAAACTCGTACGAGTTGAAATTACTTTCTGTTTCTGGGAACGTAAACTGAAATTCATCAAATAGCTTATGTAATGAACAGAAGCCAAAGAGTTTAAAATGCATGCAGTAATCACTTTTTAAAAAAATACAATATTAAGGTTTAAGTCTCCATGTAAGACAATATATGCAATAAATAAGTCAATTTAGTGGATATGAGATGCATGACACTTCAATCTCAGCCATGCTTCTCCTAATAACATGAAATAAGAACCCTTATGATGGATTACAAAATAACCTCTACTCGTATAGACTTGAGGAAGAGAAGATTTACAGGTCATTGGATCATCCGACATAAAAAGAAGCAATCTGTGGACAGTGGAATCCAGTTCACCGGTGTTACGAAAAAAAGGCATACCTCACCAAATGCAGGAAGATCCACATGCAAGCGACTGCCTAATCAGCAGCTTCTAACAAAGTGAATGCATTGATCCTATTATCTATCTGTGACCACATCATACATTCGAATCATACGGCAATAAAAGATCGAAGTAACATTCATCATCCAGGGCCTCGATGTTTCAAAAAGTTCAACAATCTAGCTTTTCAGAAAGTCCTTCAAAGAGAATTGTGGAAGTCCATCCTAAGCAATTGCCAGCCAAAAGGGTTAAAGCATCAACAAAGCTCTTCTGTACAAAGGTAATTAGTATCTAATACCATCTAGAGATATCTATCCACACTTGTTTTCTGACAGTAAGGAAAAAAGAACACCACTACGTCGAAGAGAAATGTAGATAATTTAGTAACCAAACTCTTTAGTAATGATAAACATTCTTGACGCTATATCACAAATAATCTATCTGAAAGATCCCAACAATATCCGACTCATCAAAATGAATTAGCAGAGTTGGGGTCATAAATGATGGAAAACGAGAAAACCAACAAATTATCCCTTACCTTGGCATGATCTTGGTTTAAAATTTGTCTGACTACGGTTGTCTGTTGTATCAGTCGCTCCATAGCTGTATAGCTTGGCAGGTTTGCATGAGCTGATATTATTTATAACCATTGAATTATTTGAGAGATGAAAACAAAAATTGAAAGATGTACAGAAGGTGAGCAGATGATTTATGATGGAAGAGTATACATTAGTAAGGCTTTATTAAAATAAAGATAACTTCAAGAGGCAACTGAGATACTGAAGAAACAAACCAAGGATCGCTCGGTTCAGATTATCAGCAACTTGCTGTCGATACTCCAAGCTTAGAAGATGAAACATTGGGGACTTTTCTGGATCATCATAAGCAAGCAGAGCTATGAAATCCTGGAGTAAGACCAATCCGACTTTCATTATCAGAAAATGAACTTGATTGAGTACATTATACACATCTAAAACAATTAGCCCCGTGAAGGAACATACTTCAAGCTTTTCAACGTATTTCTTATCCTTCCCAAATGAAGTCAACTTGGTTTGAGCAAATTCTAAAGCTTCTGTGCTGCGATTTTAAGGGAAGAATTTACACTAATAAGGACATGTGAAACCCAGAAACAATGAAAAAGTTGACAACTTAAATGAAAATTACTCACCATTTCCTAGAGCAAACAAGCTCAACAAAGTGAAGACTCAAAAGATCAAAATACAAATCCTGGTTATTCTCTAGCAAGTTCTGAGCCAGCTGCTCTGTTAATTCAATGGCCTTTAGACCATTCCTCTCCAGTGCATAATGAACAATTTCTGAGCACAGAATAAGTGGTTATCAACAAATTGATCACACGAATAAAGGATTGAAGAAAAACAATCAATTTGAGCATTTTGGGTCAAATGAGAAAGAATAACTTCCAAAATTCTCTATTACAGAACCTCAGATTTTTCAATAACGTAGAATGCTACTCAGAGTCCTAGTCCTACTAGTTCTAACAACTCTTGCACAAAATTAAGGTCATTTGGTGTGTGTAAGCATTGTTGATTCTCTTGGTCCTAACAACAGAAAATGAGACACTATGGCCACAACAACCTTAAAATAGGTACGTGCATTTGTAAAATCATGAATCATATTCAGTATCACGAATGAAAAATCTGTCACCTGTCATGAATAGAAGTGTAATTACGAATATGATTATCTGCTTCCATTACTAAGCACAGAGAGACACTATGGCCACCAACAAAAATCATGAAAACTTAATTTTTATCAGGAAGCACAAATGGCAATACTTTTTCTTTTGTTCATGTCCTCCAGGTTGTCTTCAGGCTGCTTCATTCCAGTGCAAGCAACAAATGCTTCCACAGTTTCCTTATAGCAATTATGCACCAGATATGACAGAACAATATTATGGATGTCGCTGTCTTTAATGGCCTGAAACCAAACATAAAAAGCATCATGAGTTGTCTTCAAGTCAGTTGACACGGAAGGATTTGAAACAGATGGACAAAGAAAAAAGGGCCATTGCAGAAGAACTGTAAAGCTCGGATACCCAACTCATTGATTGAACAGAAATCCATAACAGAAACCGAAGAACATAACTTACATGACCAAATAAGCTGTTTGCGAGTTAGGGTTTCGACAATTAATCTAAAAAAGACTAACAAGTCAATGCAATCACACACTGGGACCAAACGGAATCGGTAATCGTACAGATAAAAACATAACCTACCAACAGAGTTAGTTACACACAGAGATTATATCAACTAAAGTAAATGCATGCTCCTTCAACAGAGTTGCAGGATCAGGAACAGAACCATCGAATACATTTCGGACAGAAAATCAGTGGGAAAAACAAGAAAAGAGAACCAAAATCGATTAGATTCTCAGCACTTACAACTTGTTCGTAGTGACGAGGATCAACATCCATATTCTGTGTCGATGTAATTAAGATTAAAAAGGAAAAAAATTCAGGAAAAGTTTGGATCTTTTTTCTGGATTTTGAAGCTGTGTAGGTTTATAGATGAATGTGGACTCTGAAGAGGTAAAGACGCAAAACAACGGGTCCGGTGTGTTAGGACTATGGACTTGGCACTCAGATCTTTATCTTCGCATGCTTCTTAACCGCAGCTGTTTTGTTCGTTACTGCTGTCATTAGTTGTACACGTGGCTTGCTTCTACTTTCTCACATGCTTCCAAGGGTAAATTAGTCAGATCAGTTCTTTTCATTCATTGGCCAGTAAGTGCATAATTATTAATTAATCTTTGTGCTTGTCGAGGACTCCAATAGTGGTACACTAAAAGCTTAGAACTTTAAAGAAAGTGGAAGAAAGGAAGCAAGTTCGCAAGCTAGGGCTTCGGTCGGTGACAACCTCTCGCCGTAATTCAAAACAGAAGCGAATCCAGAAACTTGCCATGTTCGCCGGAGAGGCTTGACCCGAATTACGACCCGAACCAGTCTCCCGACCCGACTTGATCCGACTTGGAATCTCCCCACCCGACCCGTGACCCACACTTATCTTTTAGTTCAAACAAACAGTGCAACTGACTTCCCATCTACCCGCCAACCCTTCCCACAAGTTGGGTCCAAGTTGTGCAACCAGACAGAGTCCCTTACCAGCACATAAAACCTGACCCGATCGGTTATAACCCGACTTGACCCGGCCTAAAACAATTTGAACCGACTTGAACCGACCCGGATCCACATCCCCGACCTGACGACGGCCGTCGTCATCTTCCACGTCTCCGAAATTCTAAGCTTTTGGTCTGCTAGGGTTTTCTTTTCCCCCTTTCCGATTTCTTTTTATCCGTTTGCTTTAAGTTTCCAATTCTCTTCTCGGATCCCTGTTCTTCAATCCGTTCCTGCCTGGTTTTCATTGCATTTGTTTTTATTCATTTTCCGGTACGTATTTACCCAAATCCTCAAATTTGGATTTCTGTTCCCCTGCTCAACTTTCTCTTCAATTCGCTAGTAGAATCGAAATAACCATCCTCCTGTTCCTGCTTGCCTGCCACTGTTATGTCAAAAAAATTGGGAATTTCCGACCTGACGGGCTTCTTCATACCACTGACAACTTCCTCTCACAGTAGCAGATGCATTAGCCAGCCCCTGCTTGCTTCTGCTAATCCTTCTGCAGAAAAAAAGGATTCTGCTTGCCAATCAGGTTGTCCATTGTCCTCATATCACTTTTCTGTTCTATAATGTTGGCATGTCTTGTGTCATATCCTCTTCTTCGAAGATGAAATCCTCGATCCTCTTTGAAATAATGAGTGAAATTAAGCTCTTAATTGGTGACATAAGGGAAGGAGAAGTCTTGAAGACTCATTATTTACGAGTTCTTTGAATTTGAATCTATCAATTATTAATAATTTCGTTGTTGTATGTTGTTATTTTATTTCTTCATTTTTAAAATTATTTTAATCAAAATTCTAACCACAAATAACAACAAATTCAATAATTTTTCCGTTTTGTACGTAATTTTTTTTTATAAAGAGATTATTTTTGTGAATCGAATTTACGACATTTTAGATAAAAAAAAAATCTTACTAATTACTCAAAAATTCACTCTTTTTATTAACAAAAATCTATTAAATTAAAAAATTATCAAACGAACGTAGTCATTAAATTCACTAAATGCATAAACTTACATGGTCATGTCCCATAGAATTATTTATATCACATATCAAATATATTAAGAGACATAAATATGTATCCCAACTCTATATTATAGTTGATAATTGTCTATAATGAGCAAACTTTTAGTTAAAAGTAATTTTGTGAAATTTATTATTATTTTAGTAATTAATGAATAAAATCATCCTTTTATATGCCATTTAAGAATAATAATAGGCCGAATTAATTGAAAAAAACGCCATTCTATAAAATAATAAAGTCATTAAAATTTTTATATTAAATTTTAAGTTAATTTTTAAAAGTAAACTTAATTTAAAATTAGATTAGATTAAATTGAATCCAACAATTGGTATGCCTAAGTGTCATCCTTTAGAACTTTTCTGTAAATAAAAAAAAAAGTTGCGTATAATTGATAAATTTTATCCGATATTTTGTTTTATTTGTTTTTGTTTTTTAAATGACTAATTTACAAAATTATCCAAACTGGACCAAATGGTGCACACATCCATTAATCTAATAAAATGGTAAATGAGGAAGAACATGTTAAGAAGAAAAGGACAAAAATGCTTCCAGTCCTTTCTTAAACAAAAATATAGGAGCTTGGTCAGTACACGAAATTGCTTCTACTCAGTCATTAAGAGGCTCACCAAGTTTCTAGCTCTCTAAAGCACCCAATCGCTGCAATACAAATCTAAGCCCTTCACTTGTCAGTGAATTGAAAATGAGCTCCCTCCGGTTAGCTCTTCTCTTCTACTTCCTCCCTCTTCTTGCTTCTTCTTATTCTTCATCAGACATATCTCAACCCTTCGAAGCTTGGTCGGAGAAACATGGCAAAGCGTATGCTACACAGGAAGAAAAGTCGCAGAGACTTAAAGTTTTCGAGGACAACTACGATTTCGTTCAAAAACACAACATGGGCAATTCTTCTTATGCCCTGTCTCTTAATGCTTTTGCTGATCTTACTCACCATGAATTCAAAGCCTTTCGCTTGGGATTATCTGCTTCCTCGGTGAATAATCTTGGTCGGAGAAATCTAAGCATTCCTCGTTTTGTTGGTGAAATTCCCGCGTCCATTGATTGGAGGAAGAAAGGGACTGTGACCAAAGTTAAGGATCAAGGAAACTGCGGTACGTAAGTAGTAGTTTTAGATTATGATCTCGTTTACTATAAACTACAAATTGGTGAGTTTAGTTTATAATGTTTGTTCTGTTAAGGAAGTGGAGGATTTGATGGGATGATCTTGTATGTATCTTGCGATGTTCAAAGCAGCTGTTTGATAAGTTCTGACATGATCAATAACTTCCTAAACAAAATCAAGACATGGGTTTTGGAAACTTAATTCGTGCATTTAGTAGTAGAATAATTCCCCAAATTAAGGTAATTCCAGATGCTAAATGCTTCAAGTTGATTTCTGATGTATATTTCTAGGTGCTTGTTGGTCATTCTCAGCCACAGGAGCCATAGAAGGCATCAATAAGATTGTTACTGGATCTCTTGTTAGTCTCTCCGAGCAAGAGTTGATTGACTGTGACAAATCTTATAATAGTGGCTGTGAGGGAGGCCTCATGGATTATGCATTCCAATTTGTCATTGATAAC
>JANIMX020000033.1:1273798-1283891 GCA_024582655.2 Erythroxylum kunthianum
ATTCTGTCACAAAGACGATAAGAGTCTAAGGTAGTTGGGTCTTAAGTGAGACCGTTTGTGACTCCTCCAACTACCTGGGAATTTTTCCTTTAGTATAATTTTTAGCACAATTGTTCACTTTGGTGGAAACTAACCCGATTTCCACAACAGATTCCCCATATGCTATGGCCTTCTTCAAGCACTCTACTGGCTTCCGCAGTGGAATAGAAAGTAAACAATAACAGTTGGTCTTCTGTGAGAAGAACATCCGGTAGTTATCTAGCTTTCCAAGCCTTCCATGCCATTGAGAGATTAAAATATGTTGTTGAGGAAAATTTGCACGCTTTGTACAACATTGTGTTTGCGTACATTTTGCTGTAGGGATAGTAATAAGCTGGATCGGTCGTTGTCGGCCTACAGTCGGCATGGGCACGAAGCCCGATCAAAGTCAAGCAGGTCCGAAAGTTTGAGATTTAAAGGTGATGTTTTGATTCAACTTAATCTAAATTTTAGTCAAATTTAATTTATAACAAAATTAGATTTGATCTGTTAATTGAGTTATTTTGCCCGCGAGCTCCTTGTTTCTTGCTGCAAAATTCAAAAGTTTGCAGAGACGGGAAAGGGTATTGGTGGCTGGGGCTTGATTTCTCGCCAAAACATGTTGATGGTAACTTCATGTTTGATTCACCTGACGCAAGGCCTTGTCTAATGCGTGATGGGATCACCAAATGTTTGCCATAGTGTCACAATGGAATCAACATCGCATAAATGCCTGTGGATAAGAATCTATAATTAATGGCTTAAGATCAAATAATCTTTACATGTACTTATTCAATGGCAACAAGTTTTCAGTTTGTCGATAATTTTGGTGATTTAGCCAAGACGACTGCGCATTTTCTCCAACTTGGATGGTTGTAAGAACATAATCTTAAACGTGTCGTGTTTTGAGTTTTGACATTGTTACTTTACCGACAAAAATTGAAATAATATTACAAGGGCACGAAAATATTGGATGAAATGTCGTTATCGATATGGACATATTAAACAAACTGTACGATTACTTCAAATTTTACTTGATTAATGGGGTCCAGAGTGAAAACGGGTTCTTTAGATTAGGTAAGCAACTTGTTCCGTCTTGCACTGAATTGGCCAACGTCAAAGTGACCCTTTTAAGTCAAACTTACTTCAAAACCCCATCTTTTACATCCCTTTTTTCGATGTTGACGACTCGATGGATCTTGCAGCTAGATGAATAATACCCATGTATAAAGTGATCGCTTTGCGCGGTTTTACCGAAGCGGGATCGAGCTTAGAGATGCTATTTTAGAGAATTGGGTTACTTACTGAGAGATGATGGTTCGTGGAAGCTGGAGTTGGGAATTCGGAGAAGAAGCGCTGTTTGGTTTTGTTTTTTAGCGGGAATTTGGGGATCAGCTCTTTTTTTTGTTTTACTTTTTGGTGTTTACCAGGCAAAAAAGGTATGAACTTTTTGTGTTTTTAATTTACCTGATTTGGTATTTTTTTTTATGGAATAATTAATCTCATATCCGAAATTGGTAATTGTTGTTTTCTAAATTTTATTTCGTACTGAGCTTCCAGATTCTGAGGGGGGATTCTTTGTGTTGTTATGTATAATGTCATTGAGCATTCAATGGAAACTTCACACAAATCCCATATGTTTTTTTTTCTTTTTCCATTTCTGTAAGAAGTGAGTGATTGCATACAAGGGACGTGGCTGTTTTGGTATGTTTAAACTTAGTTGCAGATAATGGAATTCAGTAATTATCTCAGTCTATGATCCATCTTTTGGTTTTTATGTGGACACATGAACGTTTAGATTGCAGAATCCTTAACTAATGTGTTTTCTTTTTTAAATTTTTACTTGTCCTGTTTTTGAGGAAGTTGTAGTTGTGATGTCTTGTAGGAAATGGCAACTCCAGTTGAACCTCCCAATGGGGTAAGAATTAATGGGAAGCATTACTACACCATGTGGCAAGCCCTGTTTGAAATTGACACGAAGTATGTACCCATCAAGCCTATTGGTCGAGGGGCTTATGGTATCGTTTGCTCTTCTATAAATAGAGAAACCAATGATAAAGTTGCAATAAAAAAGATTCATAATGCTTTTGAGAACCGCATTGATGCACTCAGAACTTTGCGGGAACTGAGGCTTCTTCAACATCTACGACATGAAAATGTGATATCTCTGAAAGATGTGATGATGCCTATCAACAGGAGAAGCTTCAAGGATGTCTATTTGGTGTATGAACTCATGGATACTGATCTACATCAAATCGTAAAGTCTTCTCAATCGCTTAGCAATGATCATTGCCAGTACTTCCTATTTCAGGTACATTATAGTATGGCAATACCGAAATGCTTAACATTGATTTCATGAAAGAAAGGTTAACATGTAGAAGCATTTAGCAGGGTAGCTTGTTTGGTGCAATGTAGTTGATGAAATTTCTTTGAATGTTCTTGTATCTTTCTCATTCTTTGTATCTTGTTTCTCTTATAGGTATGCTGGTGAAAATTAAATCTGTTGTTTGCGTTAAAACTAAGATTGTTTGTTATTATTTGACATATGATATTTTGTACTAACAACAGGTCCACACCGTCATGGGCAAAACTGATATATATTAGGACTCTCATAAAGACATTTTATTTAGCCATTTTGACCTTTCTTCTGGGTTACTGGAAGATATTTGGTTCCATAATTTCCTTGCGTGGATTACAGACAATATGTAATCATGATGGGAGGAGTTTGTCATTCCCTTAAAAAAGAATTGCATCTTGAGGTCGTATACTAAAGAGCAGTCTTCATCTGTATAGGTGGCCTTTTGAAATGTAATTGATTTTCTTCTACTTCAGTAGCAAGCTTATCCTGCTGCACTGAAGTTTCTTTTTGTTTCTTTTTTAATGTTTTGGTGGTCTCATGGTGTGGAATCTAACCATGACTTTTCCTGGTTTTTACCACTGTTTGCATACTGATTTTATGCTGCTGGAGTACTTTATTTTCAATATTTGAAACAGTGGGATTGCAATGACCTATCATTTTTAGGCTTTCAATCTGCTTAGTGTGGTAATACCTTTTGATTCTGAAAACAAATCTTGAGCTGAATATTTGTATGTCTGTTAGGCACTTTTTCCTAATAATTTATGCATTACTCTACAGCTGCTTCGAGGTCTGAAGTATCTTCACTCAGCAAATATACTCCATCGTGACTTGAAGCCCGGGAACCTACTTATCAATGCAAATTGTGATCTAAAAATTTGTGACTTTGGGCTGGCACGTACTAGTAGTGGTAAGGACCAGTTCATGACTGAGTATGTCGTTACTCGATGGTATCGAGCTCCCGAGCTGCTCCTCTGCTGTGATAACTATGGTAGGTCCATTGATGTCTGGTCTGTTGGGTGCATCTTTGCCGAGCTCCTTGGGCGAAAGCCCATTTTCCCTGGCACAGAGTGTCTCAACCAGCTTAAACTTATTATCAACACCCTTGGCAGCCAGAAGGAGGAGGATCTTGAGTTCATTGATAACCCTAAGGCTAGAAAGTACATCCAGTCACTTCCATATTCCCTTGGAACTCCCTTTTCCCGCCTTTATCCTAACGCCCATCCTTTGGCCATTGATCTGCTACAGAAGATGCTTGTTTTCGATCCATCTAAGAGGATTACTGTTACAGAAGCCCTTGAACACCCTTACATGTCCCCACTGTATGATCCCAATTGCAACCCTCCTGCACAAGTCCCGATTGATCTCGACATAGATGAGGATTTAGGGGAAGAGATGATAAGGGAAATGATGTGGAAGGAGATGCTCCATTACCATCCTGAAGCTGCTACAGCAAATGGAGAAGTGTGCTCTTAACTTTATCCTGTTTTGCAGAGGGGTTACTATGCTCAAGAGAAGAAGGTTTAGTCAGTGTTCCTTTCTTTTTTCTGCTGTGCACTCTCTTTCTTCTTTCTTTTTCCTCCTTTTTCCTGAAAATTCTCGAGGAACTATGCATCAAACAGTATTATTGATGCATGATATTACTAACTTTTCTTTTCAGAGCTTCTTTTTGAACTTCAGCTCCGTAGTATAGGTTATCCTATAAGTTTGTACATAGGTGTGAGTTTGTATGTTTGTGAGTGAACTTTTATTTGTAAATTTAACTTCAAGTGCTCTGCAGATGTTTCAGTATTGTTATGGTCTGTGTTAAATAAGTTGGTATGTGAAAAAACAACCCTTTTTTGGGTATTCTACTCCTTGTTTACACTTGTGTATATTAGCAGACTGTACATATATGTATTTATCTATTACTTGCACCTTTCCATGATGTTTGTTAAAGTACGATGACAGTCCAAGTCTCTCATAATCACAGTTTTAGTTTCTCGTACTATAATTTTACTTGTGCAGATTAATTTTAAACTGATATGCATAAATTTCTCTCTCTTGGAAAGTTCAATAATGCAATTTATTATAGTTTTTGTACTGTGTTGCTGTCAAATTTAGTTGGTATGGTTTAAGATACATGAAGAGTTGATGGATATTCCTATATGCTAGTTCTTGTTAATGTTGGGATTTCCATGGTTCTCTTGAAAGACCTGAAGATTGCTTACTAAGTAATTCATCCTCAAATGATCTTAAGAGCATAGCTAATGTAGGCTTCAACAAATTGAGTAAGCAGTCTGTTCCTTTTGAAGTTTATCATCGCAAGCTGTTGTCAAGACATCATGTTAATCTGTGTATATAGTAGTAGGCCCTTACAGTTACATCCTCTTGTGTTACATATGCTAGTTAGTTTTTGGATTTATAGCAAGGTTGCAACGGTCTTTGTTTCAGTACAGCCATTACTATGCATCTTCTTTATTAGAAGAATGACCATCGTGTTAAAGCAGTAGCTAGGTGCAGTGAATAGATACCCGGAAAATGAGTCGTCAGTCTCAAGATTCGTAACCTAGACCATGAAAGACAACATATTAGAGCTCTATGGTATCTTTCTCAGATTGTAATGATAACTTCATCAGTAATCCTCCATATACGATTTTGTGCTATTGGAGGAACCCATATTTTTGCTTTTGGAGAGTTGTATGTGAAGACCAGGACTTGTAAAAGAGGATAAAGGTGAGAAATTGATGGATGCTTTTTCCCTTCACCACTAAGGTCTCACATGGGTGTGCCAAAGTACAGGATTTGCTTACTGTTTCTTCCAACTTAGGGATTCAGTAATGCATCAGAATGTTTATTTTCATATATAAAGTTGGAAACCCGTACCTTGAAGAGCATCACTCAAGTACTATGCTGATCTATATATTGATTTCGCATGGTTCAGGGAGTTGAATGCTAAAGTTAAAGAGCACAGTTTCCTGGTCAAAAGTTAGCAACTTGTGATATAGTGACTCTGCATTTTCTTATAGGCTTATAGCATTCACTCTCTCTATCACTTGCTTATTTTAGTGTTACCAGCATGATGAACATGGTTTCCACCTTCAGGAAAAATCAACAGTTTGCCAGGAACTAACTACGACCATTCCTGGCAAGTGGCAACCACATTTGACCATTCTAAAAGTGATTGTTGAGTCTGCTCTGCTTCTGTATTAACAAGCCTGCATTTACAATGTGCCAAATTATATACATTACAGGGTGTCTATCTGCTGAATTTTCGAATTAAAAAATCTTAAATTTCCACCATTTTTTCTTTATAGTACAAGTTTTTCTATTTTGTAAAGCAGACATGTTCCCCTCTTATCGACCCCACTTTGAACCGACCATTGTAATACTTTTTTGGCTTTCTTCGCTCCGTCTGTGTACTTGACCCCATCGTTGAATAAAGAAGTAAACCTACAACGTTATGGATTTTACTTTTTGTTTTGATATCTAATGCACAATTCATCAGTAGCTTCAATGTTTTAGTTAAGGAAGACTATATGGGCAGCAACTAGATTGGAATTGGTATAGACAGCACCTGAAAATTCTGAGCAGGCTTGTTTTGCGTATAACAGATGTTAAGAACGTTACAGGGCTAGATTCATCCAAGAATCCCGGAGGAAGTGTCATTAACTCTCTTAACTTCAACATCTGAATTCAGTCGTCAGGAAACTTGGGAGGAAGAATATACTCATTTTGGGACGTGGAGATTCTTTCTATGAGTTAGTTCCTGTTTGCTTCTTTTACAGAAAGAGAGGTTTCACCTTTCGAAAAGGAAATCTATGGAGTAGTTTGGATATGAAGAGTATCTGTTGTATGCCTAACTTTTGCTTTCTTGTAGTTTTAGTTTCCAAACGGTGATTTTGGGTTTAAAACACTCCAAACTCAAGACAGCCAATCCAAAAACCAGTGAATTCTATACTAATCTATACCACACCAAAAGCACACCAATGAGGGAAGATCAAAAAGATGGTAAAGGGAAGCTGGTGAAAGAAGCAAGTTAGAACCTTTTTAAAGCAACTTCGACCCTGAAATCACAATATCAAAGTGAAAAACATTGGAAAAGTAATCTTGTTCTAACAGGGAAATCTAAAAAACCTGACAAAGTGATCTTTGTTCATGGAAAATAACCTATCAGGATCGATCTAACCCATGTGTGTTCCTGCTTTCCAACAAGTTGGCAACTACATGAGATTGTTTGTTGTTGTCTACATCTCAAAGGGACCACACACCTTCCTCACAAATCTTCACCACCGATTCCTAAGATCAGAACTTTATGCTGTTTCACCGATGATTGATGCTATATTTCATGTTTGAAGCAACCCCTTAAAGGCCTAGCAATTGGCCATGTTAGTGCCATGCCACCCCTTTTTCCTTTTACGTCGTTAATGGAATTGCTCTAGTGCTTATTCTGATTCCTGATCGAGCAGGCAAATTGGTATTGCTTGGAAAGAGCGGTCATTTTCAACTTACAAGAACTCACAAGAAATATAAAAATAAAAGAAATGCAACTTGTGGTAATGGACTAAGCATACATTACATTACACCGAAGAAGAAGATATATAATACTTCTTTATGACCACGAGTTCATCTCTTAATAAAAAAATATAAGGAGAAAACTACGTATAATTAATAATCATCATCTAATCATCGCAAAGCGAAAATAATATGTTTGTTGTGTTGTATATATATATATATATTACAACCATAATTACAATAATATTAAGGATTCTAATTTAATGTTTTATTTTGTATACCAAAATTAATTTAATTCAAATCCATTCACTTTATTTTTTCCTTACAAAAAATAAAGTGAATGGATTTGAATTAAATTAATTTTGGTATACAAAATAAAATATTAAATACTTTTAACTTTATTTAGGTCATAATTTCTTCTTTTTTTTGGGTACAAGCTTATTATTATGATTATGTTATCCCTCCTTATCTAACTATCAGTAACTTATTGCATCATTTCTCTTTTCTTCTTTTCTTTTTGGCAAGTTTATAGACTACGTACTACTGGACCTTCCTAGACCCTGCGTTAAAGTGAGATTCTTTTACTGGGTTTTATTGATTGATTGATTGATTGATCATAGGCAACATCATCAAGCTTGATCAGAGAGCCACATTGCACATATAAACTTTATATGTTTTTGATAATTCACTTAGGTCTCGTTTGGATTGAGAGATTTTAAAATTTACAGATTTTATTAAATTTATAGATTTTAAATTCATAGATTGTAAAATTCATAGATTTTGTTAATTCTATTGTTTGAATTTGAACATAAATCAATAGATTTATGGTCTAACTTTCTTCGTACTCATGTTTGGTTCAATAGCTATAATTCATAGATTTAATATGTAATTTTCAATTTTACTCTTCTCATCAATCAATTACAAGTTGTTATAAAAATATTTTGTTAAAATGACACTATTAACTAAATTTATATTATTAATTATTTAATATACTAATTATTAATAAGAACTATGAATAATTTAATTATTTTTTACACTTAAATTAAATAATTAAAAATCAATAAAATTAACTTTATTTTAACTAAATAAATAATAAATTTGAGACAAAGCCCTAAAAGTCATGACATATAGGGCAAATATCATTTGGAAAGTGGCAACCCCTTTTTTAAATATGTAATAACTGGTAATTTCTATCTTTTTAAATAATCAATCGCGCATTATGGAAAAAAATAGATTTTTTTCCATAATGATGAGAAATACCTTGAAGACAATTTTAATTATTAAATAATAATTTGGGGTCATGGTCCCCAGCTGTTGTTGTATGATTCTTTAAGACATTTCTTCTCCAACCTTCATGCCTAATCAACTTACCATCTTCACCTATACCTCTGATTGGAGTGTCCTATGGACATTTACCTTCTTTTTTTATTGACTTGTTTTGTATTTTCTCATCTTCCTTTGCTTCTGATACTCCTTTTGTTCTATAAATTGCCCCTTCAACACCCTTATACACCTCTTCACTTCTCTTCTCTTTTCCTCTCTGTAGATTTAAGCTCTTTTAGTACATAGCTCTCTCTGTCTCTGTTTAAGAGCTGAGGTTCTGCTGATCTTTTTCCCAGCTTTCTTTCTGTTTTCTTGGAAACTCTTTCTGGGTTTTGTTCTTCTCTGAGTCTCTGTTTCTGGGTTAGTAGAAATCCTCTGGAAAGTTTAAATCTTTCTCTAATCAGAGACAGAGTTTCTACTTTCTGGCTGAGATCTGAGGCTTTTCTTCTGCATAGAAACGAAACCTCTCGCTTCTCTTAAATCTTGAAGCTTCATGGTTTGGTTTTGATGTTTGAGATTCATGTCTCCAGTTCTCAGTGAAATCCTCCGTTCCGGGTTTATGGTCAGTTCTTCTCTGAGACGCAGGACCCACCTTGTTCAATCTTTCTCAGTCGTGTTCCTCTACTGGTTCTATGTGTTCTCATAAATAGTCTCTGTTTTAAGGTACTGAATCGTATGGTATAACATCTTATATAGTCAATCTTAGTACTTAATTATAGTATCAGAACTTGGTAGTCCTGCGTCTTTCGAGTCTCTTAAGGTTATATCAAACATAAAGATCTCAGTTTTCTTTGAGATTACTAGAACTCTGATTATCTTCAAGTGGGAATTCCTCTGTTTTTATGGCGTCTTCAAGTGGGAATTCCTCAGTTTCCACTCAATCTCAGCTTCAAAACTCGGGTTCTGAAGAGGACTTGATTCAGCTGATGGATCAGAGAAAAAGGAAGAGAATGCAATCCAACAGAGAATCTGCAAGACGATCGAGGATGAGAAAACAAAAACACGTGGATGATCTGATGGCACAAGCAACACAGCTAAACAAGGACAATAAACAAATCCTGACAGATATCAATATCGTCACACAGCACTATCTGAACGCTGAGGCTGAGAACTCAATCTTAAGAGCCCAAATGATGGAACTGAACCAACGACTCGACTCATTAAATGAAATCCTTAACTTCATCAACACAAGTAATGGCGTTTACGAAACTGATCAGGATCTCCAAACAAGCTCTCAAAGTTTCATGAATCCATTCAACTTGATCTATCTGAACCAACCCATCATGGCATCTCCAGATTTCTTCCAGTACTGAATCTATAGCTGTCTTGTTCTCATTCCAATTGGTGGCTCTATGTTCATATTCTCTACGAGTGGAGAGCAAAATTCTAGTCTTTTTTATGTTTTTTTTTTTTGGTTTCTGCTACTTCAGGAGTTGTTTTAAGTAACATCGATAAATCGGTACAAGCAAGAAAATCTGTGGCCTGTAATTTGACTTGTAATGATGCATAGATATGGTATTTTACAGGCTCCACAGGATACCTACAGCTACCTATGGCGTCTCTTCAGTGATGTGTATCTCTTCCAACCTTTTATTGGATGCCTTTCTCTGTTTTAATGTTTTTTATTTTTTATTTTTTTTCTTATGTTCATTTTCTATATCTTAATGAATCAAACATTTATTAAATTTTATTAAACCAGACGAAATATCAATTTATAAAAAAATTCGCCGGTTAAGCTGGTTCAATTTAGAATTTTTCGATTTTTGATTTAATTTTTAATTTATTTTAATAATTTTATTGTTAAAAATTAATTAGATTATTAATTAATCGGATAATTTTTATAAATAAATAAATAAATAAATTTTATTTAATAAAATTTTAAAGTTTTCGTGATAATAATAT
>JANIMX020000033.1:1383101-1394136 GCA_024582655.2 Erythroxylum kunthianum
GGTTGTTTCCAAATGACCCATATATAAAGGAAAAGAAATAAAGAAAAGCAAACAAAACAATAGACGGAATGATAAGACTAATAGTCCTAAGAAACATAAAAGTCATAAGAAGATTAAGAATAATAAGAAGACTAATATTAGGAACAATAATAATAGTAAAAGAAGCAAAATAGATATGGGAATACAATAAAGAAGAATACTGGTACTAATAATAATAGCGGGGAAAAGAATAATAATAATAGGAAAAAGAAGAATAATAGTAAACCCATCAAAATGGTTAAAACCGATAATGGCATGGAATTTGTAGGAGGTCCCTTTGTTAATGGTCCTTATGGAACATGGTATTTTGCATTAGAAACTTTCGCTTACACGCCTCAACAAAAATGGAGTTATATAGTGTAAATATAGACATTTGTATAATTTGGCTAGAGCTATTCGTTTTTAAGGCAATTTTTCGATCAAGCTTTAGGGGAAGTGTGTTTTAGCAGCTACACATTTGATAAATCTTACACCCACAATAATGATAAATTTCAAAGCTCCATATGAAATTCTTTATCAAAGAAAACCTTATTTGAATCATTTGAAAACCATAAGATGCCTTATATTATATGCACCTAAAGGCATCAAAACATGATAAATTTCAACCAAGATCCTTACCTTGTGTTCTTGTAGGATAGATATAGGTTATATGATCTGGGAGCTAAGAAGATTATAGTATCAAGAGATGTGGTACTTTTTTAAAGATATATTTCCCTTTAAAAATTCGATTGACGAAAAAAAGATGGAAGGAGATTTCAATCTTAACTCATTTAGCGAGTCATAAGAGATGGCTGACGAAAAGGGAGATGTGCATACTTCATCATAAAATGAACAGCAATCTAAAACATATGAACCCACTGTTTATGAGCCTAATAACTCCAAACTTATGCTTATTACCCATGTGCCTTCAAATGAACCTGAGCCACCACAAATACAATTTACTCTAAAGCCTACTGTATTAGAGCCTAATTTAGAGCCAACCCAAACGATAGTGTATAGTAAGCCATAATGAGAAAACAGAAAAATGCTAAGCAGGTATATGGACTTCATTGTTGGCAATGCTCAAGTACAACCCATTGGAGAGAAATCTTAGGCAAATCTTTTCATGGAAGTACAATTCTAGTCAAGGCCGTCTCTAGTATTTTGGAGGCCTTAGACGAGTCCACAAAATGACGTCCTTAACTTATATATATTACTGGACCTCCCCAAACCCTGCGCAACTGCGGGATTTTTACTGGGTGTTGTTGTTGTTGAATTTATGAAGAACGAATAAATAATCTTCTAGGTACGCGAAGTTTTCAATTAAATCATTGTGATCAAGCTTAGCTGTCATTTTTCTTTTAATAAACAACATAGTCAAACCATTTAATCTCTATTGTGACATAGTTGATCGGAGTTAGTTTTTTATCAACTTTAACTTTGAGAAACTTCTCTCCGCATACTATTGAATGCTATGACTTTGACTCCATTATGTTAATTTGTACTAAATAATGGAGTTCACAAACCCTAGACATAGTGATTGCCGACATTTTTAATATCCTCTACATTATTTGGAAATGTCGAAATTTGGTAAGATTTGAAAACAAAAACACGACTCCTTCTTCTGTCATCGCTTTGGTAAGCTCCAATATCTACTTATCCGGATTGTATAGTAAATGTTGCACACTCAACACTGTTTCTGATTTATCATTGTTGCATAGTTTTAATGTGCAAGGGCATTTTTCCTTTGCCCTTGGATAAAAGAAATAGTTTGGATTCCTCCCTCATGTGATTTGATTAAATGTAACTCTGATGGTAGCGCTCATGGGTCATCTGGGTTGGCCGCTTGTGGTGGATTATTCAGGGACAGTAGAGCAGCTATCCTAGGCTGCTTTTCAGCTAATCTAGGCTCTTAGTCTTCTTTGTATGCTGAGCTAATGGGTGCTATGCTTGCTATTGAGATTGTTCACAAACATGGTTGACGTAAACTCTGGTTGGAATGTGATTTGAAACTGGTGGTTTCAACTTTTACAAATTGTAACTCTATGCCTTGGATACTTCAAAACAGGTGGAATAATTGTACTTTACTTACCAAACTTATGCATTTTATTGTCTCTCATATATACAGGGAAGGTAGCCAGTGTGTTGTCAAGCTAACAAATCATGACATTGAGATATCTGGTCTCATTTGGTGGGATTCAATTCTTGACTTTGTTATGAAAGACTTTTTTAAAGATAGATTTAGATTACCAAATTATCGTTTGAGTTGATCTCCCTTGGGTTTGGTTGGGCTTGCCTAATCATAATCTCCAACCAAGAAGAAACTTTGGCATGTACGTCATCTAAAGATTCCAAGTCTTGATCCATTGCATAAGACGAAATAGACGCGAGACTTTCCCTTTCTTGCGTCCAACATCTATACCTCACATTAAGTTCTATCTTAATCACTTGATTGAATAATCTTTAAAGCACAGCTTTTAAATGCGACTTCGTTTTAATCCATTGACATTACCCAAATATTTTTAGCTTCTATTTGGGAAAATATTGAATTTAAACCTATACCAAATGTTGTAGAATACAATCGTATACGCCCGTGTATTTTTAAGTGTACATACGTAGTATGAATCCAATCTTAGTACGAGTATAGTGTATAGATATTTTTGTACAAAAATCCAGAGAATTTGATATTTTGTGTAGGGGCTCCGGGCTGCCTTATCCAAAATCACCACCTTACAATCACGAGACACGTGGCAATCATCAGAGTGTCTGGTCTGGTAATGTACTCCGGCACTGTTAGTTTGTCGTATAACCGCTGATGACGTAACGCCGTTCGTGTGTCCCGAGTCACTTTGATCGGTTCATTCAAAATGACGTTTATACCCTGTTTCTGTAATTATCGTCGGGGGAAATTAATTTAATATCCTCTGCTCCCATTTCATCACAATATATTAGTTATTTTAAAATAAAATAAAAAGGACATTTTTCAAAAAATTCTATAATTAGTTATATAATAATTAATTTTTTGATAGGATCGTAAAAATTTTATGTTATGATAATATACTTTAAAAAAGTAATTTCCAGTTAAAATAAATATTAAAAAAATCAAAAATATATATTTCAAAAATCAAAACATATAAATATTATATTTTATATTTTATATTTTCACTTTGAGACTTTAACGTTTTTACACATGAATAACATTACAATTAGTTTATTTTTTAAATTTATTGTGGCATTTAAGTTTTACACTAGTAATTATATTACTTCAGTAAGGTCACCATTGTAATTTCGTGCAAGCAATATTTCGATAAACACTGTCACAGCCTAACTTCCGCTACGATTAATCGGCGCAACCTCACTCGCTCTTTGAAGAATCTCTTATCTTCTTCCTCTTCTTTCTCTTTATATTCGAATCACTCACTCCATTTTTGCTTCACTCTCTCTCTCTCTCTCAACTGATCTGACTCCTACCTTCACTTTCCTATTTCTCTTTTAACTTGTAACGAATCGAAATTTGGTAAAGAAATGAGTAGTTAGCGTTTACTTTCCAATCACTTCAAAGTCTCCATCTTTGTGTTAGAGAGCTTCTTCGAGGCGTTTTCAGGTGCGGCTTTGCCCTCTTTTAATTTCGTATGGGTTTATGATCGATTGATTAAAGGATCAAATCAAAGAACTACAAAACGAATGAGTACTGTGTTTGTTGAATTCTTAAGGGTTGATTTTATGTCTAAATTGGGAAACCATAAGACAGAGATCTGAAGGAGTTGCTTTTTTCTCGAAGGATTTTGTTTTTTTTTTATGGGTTTGTTGGTTTCAGTTTGTTGACAGTTGATTTGGAGACCGAACAAGTACATTTGAAGTGTTCTGTTGGTTTTATGTGTTGTAGGATTTGGAAACAAAAAGAAGAAAGGAAAATGGTGTCGCTGCAAGGACCAGTTATTTGCCCTGCTGTTCGAGCGAAACAACTTGGGGTCAACACAGTTCATGTGAATGGTCCCTTTGTGAGCAACAACGTTAAGCTTCTTAGAAGTGAGTTGTGGGGATTTAAGGCAATTGCTGGTTGCAAGACCAATTTGGGAATTGTGTATAGGCAATCAAATCCGCGAAAATGTAACGGGGTGCGATGTAGTTTGAGTTCTTCGTCGAACGGTAATGGGAGCACAGCTGAAAACTTCAATGAAAATGATGAAGATTATGTTAACTCTAGCGTACTTGAAGCTGGTACGCCTATGTAATAGCTACTTTGATTTGATCTTCTTTAACTCCTTATAAATATGAAAGTGCTATTTAGTATTTACGATTTACGAATATTGGATGGAGAAACAATGGCATCAAGTGTTCTGTATATTGTAATATCTGGTATGGTAGATGCCTAATGTTTCAATTCGGTTTGGCCTTGTAGTTGAGGTCAAGAGCGGACCAGATGGTTTCGTTGTCAAAATGAGGGATGGGAGGCACTTACGATGTGTCCATAACAATCCTCAAGGAGGGCATTTACCGGACTATGCCCCACATCCGGCAATTGTTCTGAAGATGGAAGACGGGACTGGTCTTCTTCTCCCGATAATTGTTTGTATGTATATCTCAGATTTTGATGATAACTAGTTTTTGTAATTTCGTGATTGTAGATGTTTTTTATGATCGCCATGAACTGCATCTTTTGCAGTGGAGATGCCTAGCGTCTTACTCATGGCAGCCATTCGCCATGTTCAAATTGTAAGTTGCGAGTTGCCTTCTGTTATATAATAGCGGAACTGTCAAAATTTTGACTTGATGAATTCCTTCCTTTTATATTTTAGAACAATGCTCTAAATAAGACTGTGATTGACATTTGCTTTTCAGGCTCGACCAACTCTATACCAAGTGGTAAAGGAGATGATCGACAAGTTGGGCTATGAAGTATGATTGAGTTTTCTTGTTCTTCTATTCTCTTCATTTCCCTCTTCTAAAACAAGATATTTTATATTAATAACAAAGAATGCTAGCTCGGTGCACAGGAAGTATATGGGAAAACTACTGACTGCGTGCACAAAGTGCATGAAAATCTGAGAAAGATGAATATGGGTTCTTCATTTTGAGTGTGAGAATTGAAAATATCAGTACCAAATTCATGATTCTGATCATTGTCATTGCCAATAACCTTTATAGGTGAAACTTGTTAGAGTTACCAAGAGAGTGCATGAGGCATATTTTGCTCAGTTGTACCTTACAAAGGTATGTACATCTTGGTCATGCTTGGAATATTTTTACAGGATGAGAATGTACATGCTGATTGACCGTGTTAATTAATGTAACAGGTTGGCAATGATTCAGAATTTGTAAGCTTTGATCTTCGCCCTTCAGATGCCATCAATATTGCTGTGAGATGCAAGGTATCGTATGCATGTGTTATTTGCTATTTCCTTCGGATTTGACTTTGAGTTTTGGCACTATTATTTTCAATCTGCCTTTATTGGATGAAGTCTACTGTCTGTATATTTGTTCTTAAGATGCTGTGTACACGGCCCTTTGCTTAAGAAGTTTCTATGTCATTGATCCACAACCTAGGGTTATTACGAGTGAAGCTTGAATGTATTAAGGAGTGAAACGATTAGTGTTTTCTGATCCGTAGAATGATATCTGTTTATGACCTGCGCAGGTCCCAATTCAAGTTAACAAGTACCTTGCATATAGTGACGGGATGAGAGTTATTGAATCTGGAAAGATAACGCTGTCCCCTGCTTCAGATGGCATACTTTTCACTGAACTAGATCGGTTAGTCCTGAAATCTTGAGATTCTCTCATGTTTCCCTCCCACCATCAGGCTCATAAACAACAAAGAACTGTGGCTTTCTTTTCTTTTTATGACACGAAAGTGGAAAGATCTTGTCTTTGTCCGCTTGTGACTGTAGAAGAGTGAGAGATTTGTTTCTGGGCTATCAAATGACTTGTCTAAATTTGATTTAGTCTTATAGTGGACATAACGCATGGTTAACTATTCTTAGTGTCTTGTAATAAATTAAAAAACAGCTCTTTTGCTGTTGTTAACTGAATGTTGTGCCGAGAAACCGGACACGGGCTCTACAAACTTTAGTTATGTTTTGAGAAAACAAAGGCTGAAACTAGATGTGTGCGATTCCAGGCCCTCCAGTCAGCCTTGTCTTGATACCAAAGAGTTTGATCTTTTACGCAACATGCTGATAGCTGCAGTTGAGGAACGGTACAATGATGCTGGTATGTGTTCTTACTATCTTTTTAGTCATTTCATTCTTCTACTAAGGCATTTAAACTGTATATGGAGCTAGCTTTTGTTGCTAGTTTAAGAGAAATATCAAATTGCTGCATCAGCTATCAAGTAAGGACAAAGATTTTCTGTAGAAGTTGGAAGTTGATTTTGGATACTCACATGAAAACTACAGAGTTAGTAGCAACATATAACAATTGCATCTTGGAAGACCCTTATTTCTTTCGACGTGTTTGTTCGAATTGACACACGACTCATTCCTCGTGCTTTTTATGCAGCACAATGGAGGGACAAACTTGGTCACTTCCGTGCTAAAAGGAACCTGAAGAAATATACATAAATGGTGGGGAAGTTACCACTGCCTGCATAGTCGTAGTTTTCCTTATACGTGATTAACATCCTTTCAAGTTACCGAGCTACATTCATGTTCCAGTCGTGACTTTTATATATATAGACCACCATTGTTGAAGCCGACGAGGACCAATACGCGCTGTAGTGCTCGGTTTGTATGCCCCTACCACCTACCAATATCTATATACGAAATCTGTGAATATATATATGTATGCATATGTACATATGAACTTTTTCTAATGTAATTTCCTTGCAACCCAGCTAGTTGAACTCTCTGCTTTATTATTTCATTGCGGATGCTGGAATCAATTAGCTATTGATTAAGCAATGGGTACATTCTCTCCCTCTTATGATTTGCGTGCAGTGAAACTGATAGATAGTCTTAACATTGTCTTCATTTTCCTCTGGAATCGGTAACTTGCTTGTTAGGTCTCAGTAGTAACCTTGACAACGACATTCCAGATGGGGTCACATTGATCCTCTTGCTTGTGATAATCAGAAGTTATAAAACTTCTGTAAGAACAGGTGTATGTCGTGCACGGTACATTGAGTCCAACTTTCGTGGAAACAGAAAACATAGAAATAAACGAAGGAACCAATTAAGTACATTCGCACTTGAACTTGTAACAGCAAAACACCAAGTTGCCAAGGTTTCACCTTCTAGAAGGTCCATTTCGACGGCTGTCGGAAAGCATTTCGCGTTTTTTCCTCCGTTAAACTAGTCAAATTTGCTTTTACGGTCTAATAATTTTGAAAGAATTGAACGAAAAGTCGTATTATATTTATTAAATTATTTTAATAAAAAAATATAATTATCTTTCACGCAATAATCTTTACTTATTGTTTTGACTTAATTGTACTAAAATTAAGTTTGATAAAATTTTATATAGAAAAGGAAAAAAAAATATTATCTGTCTAATTTCCATTCCACGTATGATTCAATTGTTAGGAGGACATGTCGTTAACGTAATAAATTAACCGCCGTTTATTCCCGCCAAAGTCTTGAGTCTCCACGTGGCAAGTTGGATCCATGTAAATAGCTTATTCTACAAATTCAAGCCTTTTCTTCTGTTCTGTCTGTTGTGTTGTCTTAAAACTGCTTTTTAACGTTAATTTTGTTTATTTTTTTTTAATTACAGCACTTAGAAGAAGTCCGGTTTCGCTCTGTTTTGTCCCCAGCTGTAACAGTACTCACCTAACCTAAATGATACTTCATGAGAAGAGATTCAACGGTCACGGAATGTTATTTGAAGTCTTCGGGTCTCAATTCGCAGCGTTATATTGACGGTTTTTGATTTTTATGGGAAGCTGTTGCTTTGTCGATTCGTTTCTTGGTTGATTTCCACTTGCCGACATGTCGAGTCCTTTGGATCTCTTCTGTGAGTGCATTTTTTTTTTTTTGGTTTTAGGGTTTGAATTGTCTATTGCTTGATGTTTTAACGTTGTACGTTACTGGATTAATGACGTTTTTGTCGTTAAGATGTTTAATAATTCTGAAAAGGTTAATCTTGGTTTAATCGGTACGTTGTTTATATTATGGGCATTCCAGTTTATATTTAATCAATGCTCTTTATTGCTTTAAAGGTTTTGATGGGTCATCTGGAAATGATGAGAGGAACGAGAGAAGAGAACGAAAATCGGATTTTGAGAACTCGGAAGAAGATAGGCGGACTGGAATTGGGAATTTGAAGAAGAAGGCAATGAAGGCTTCTAGTAAGTTCAGGCGTTCGCTCAGGAAAAAGAGCAAGAAGAAGACTAGTGATCCTGAGACTTCTGCTGCAATCGAGGATGTTCGGGATGTGGAGGAGCTGCGGCTTGTCGATGCCTTTAGACATGCCCTGATTGCAGATGATTTGCTTCCTCCAAGACACGATGATTATCACATGCTGTTGAGGTAATCTTCTATTTATTCACTTCGCAGAACGAGTTGGGGTCGCTGTTATTTACCTGCAAGGACTTGAAGAACATCAGGTTATGGCTGGTCCAGCCATTTTTTTTTCTTCCATATGTACTGCCCCAGGTTCGTCCTAAAAATAAAGAACTTTTTACAGGTTTTTAAAAGCAAGAAAGTTCGACATTGAGAAAGCAAAGCAGATGTGGGGCAATATGCTTCAATGGAGGAACGACTATGGTACGGACACAATTATGGAGGTAAAAACATTTTAAGACTTGCTTTAGCACTAATTCAATACTTTCTCCTTTAAACTTGTATTTGTCATCTATCGAATCCATGATTCTGCTGCCCTCCTCTTCATTTTCTAATTATTTCTGCTCTGGTGGAAAATTTTTCAACTTTTGTGAGGTGATATTGACTTTCATTTTCAGGATTTTGAGTTCTGTGAATTGGATGAAGTTATGAAGTACTATCCTCAGGGTTATCATGGAGTAGACAAGAATGGAAGGCCCATCTACATTGAAAGATTGGGAAAAGTCGATGCCAGCAAACTCTTGCAAGTTACAACTATGGAACGATATATTAGATTTCATGTGCAGGAGTTTGAAAAGTGTTTTGCTATCAAGTTTCCGGCTTGCTCTATTGCTGCAAAGAGACATGTGGATTCAAGCACTACTATTTTCGATGTTCAAGGCGTGGTATGCCTCTTGTTGCTACTACCTTTATGATTGATCTTAAACTTAAGCACCACTTTGTCTTTGGACCAGTAAGAGTACTTATATATGTTTGTTGCTTGTTCGACTCTTGTTTATAGGGTTTAAAAAACTTTACAAAGTCCGCACGAGAACTTGTTATGAGGCTGCAGAAAATTGATGGTGATAACTATCCTGAGGTATAGTTCAGTTTCTTCAGATATTTGTATCTTAGTAAGTCTTAAAATTCAGTTAAGAGTGTCTTCTATTAGAATATCTAAACGATGAATTTTGCAGACGCTTTGTCGTATGTTCATTGTAAATGCTGGTCCTGGTTTTAAACTGCTTTGGAACACAGTGAAGTCATTTCTTGATGCCCAAACAGCATCAAAAATTCACGTTAGTATTACTTCTTTAACCTCTTGTTTTGTTCTATTCTGGACAAGGTTTGACAGAGTTTGAGTCTTGCTTCAGGTCCTTGGCAATAAGTGTCAGAATAAATTGCTGGAAATAATTGATGCCAGGTACTGCAAAAGATTATGAATTTGCATTTGCTAGTTGTTCTTCCAATTGTACTTTTGTTTATTAACAGACAAGTTGTGCAATGATCTCAGTGAATTGCCTGAGTTTCTTGGTGGTAGCTGCACGTGTACTGATCAGGGAGGTTGCATGAGATCTGATAAGGGGCCATGGAAAGATCCAAACATTTTAAAGGTTTGACTCTTTTTTTTTTTTAATTTTAATGTATATATGTCGTTCCAGGATTCTTAAGTATCTCTTTAATAAGCATTTCTCAAGCGATATAATTGTGATGCAGATGGTTCTTAGTGGCGAAGCTTTGTCCTCCAGACAAATAGTCACAATTTCACATTCTGATGGCAAGATAATATCTTGTGATAAGGTATGCTATGCAGTGGTACATGCCAGAACACTGTTTCTCTTGAGAATTGTGATTACTCTTTTAACATAATGATTACATCATATATCCTTTAATGCTGGGTTTATATTTTCTTTCATGTCAGATGAAAACCGGTGATGTGTCTACCACAGAATCAGGATCAGAAGTGGAAGATGCTGGTTCTCCTAACCCAACTAGAAGCTATTTGCTTCCAAGATTGACTCCTGTCTCCGAAGAAGTAAGTTTGTTTTATTGTTAACCTTGATGAGTTTCATGACAAGTGCTTTTTACTGTTTACCTTGATATTTATGAGTTCGCAATTGCATTTCTGCTTTTGAACTTCGTCTGCATCTGTGAGCTAATAAGTTGCATTATTATCTTAGAAGAGCAGTCATATCGGATACTTACACCTTTAGATAAATTGACAGGCAAGAGGACTTGGAAAAGCAACTCTTATTGGCGAATTCTCTGAATATGATGAATGTATACCTATGATTGACAAGACTGTGGATGAAGGATGGAAGAAACATGCTCTTTCTAGCGACCTAGATACTTCTGCAGGTTAGAGATATGGACTTATTAATGATCATCGAGTTGCTAACGCTATTTTATAACAATGAACTGGATACTCATCGAACTATTGCAGGGACACCATCACTGCCAAGTGTAGAAAAAACATCAGACAGCATCCGTGCCCAGATTGGGTCCATGCTTGTGGCCTTCTTTGTAACCCTCCTTACTTTTATCTACTCATTGGCATTTTGGGTGCCCAAGAAGATCTCTGTATCCGATTCAAAAGAGTTAGACCGCCCATCTCCTAGTCCCAGCTTGACAGAGGTGGATGTCCTCCTATCTGTCTTGAAAAGGTTGGGTGAACTTGAAGAGAAAGTTGATATGCTACAGACAAAGCCTTTCGAGATGCCCTGTGAGAAGGAGGAGCTACTGAATGCTGCAGTTTA
>JANIMX020000033.1:1677750-1691056 GCA_024582655.2 Erythroxylum kunthianum
GTTAGACTAATTTAAAAACCGTGAACTACCAGTTTATATATATATATATTAAAAATTTAAAACATTGGCAGCCAAAACCGTTGGCTGCCAAGGTTTTAAATCGTTGGCATAAGCCAACAGTTGTTGGCACCGTTGGCTTATGCCAACGGTTACAAGTTTGTAACCGTCAAATATGTCAACGGTTATAAGTATATTATATATATATATATATATATAATATTAAAAATACATAATTTCATTTAATTAAACATTTCACACAATTTCTTTAACAAATACAAGCTCTCTCTCACACAAGTAATAGTGTAATAATTTCCAAGTTTCCATGATTCCATATACATCTACAATTCATAGTTATTTTATTAATTTATATTATTATTAATATCATTATTCTTACTCTTAATTGTTACTACATCTATTATTTTTTTTATTATTGTCAATTTTATTATCACTTAAATTATTACACATTTTTATTATATACTACAAAATATCTTACTCAAGAACAACTGATAAGGGAAAACAAGTAAAACAATAAGAGTGTTGTTTAACTGTGGTCGAGTAAACCGATTGTTTAACCGTGGTCGGTTAAACCAGCTGTTAAATCGTAACCGACGATTTTTAAACCATAACTTAAACTGTGAATTGCCGAATCAGTTAAGATTTATAGATTTTTATAAATTGTAATTGTCGGTTTTATAACCATACCAGACAGTTTATTAACCGTAATCAGGTGGACAAAGTGGTCTCTTCTCTTGTTTTTTGGAATGACCGTCTGGTGCTTTTGGATTACTCATCAATCGCATTGACATTTGGTAATACTTTTATCCCCTGGAGTCCCACGCTTTGTGTTTCAGGCAATTAACTTTTATATGTATAAGTCAAGTAAGAGCAGGTCACACTGAATTCCCGAATTATTCACAACTTTGTCTTAATTTTTCTTTTTTTGAAGATAAAAAACTTGATATTTCATTATCAAAGTTTATTATCTTAATTTTTTACTGTTTTAGAAAAGTTTATTCTTTTATATTTCTGTTAAAAATAATAATAGAATAAATACAATATAAATATTATACCTGAATTAATCAAACACTCTTATATTTTATTTAATTTTTAAATTTGATACAAATTAATTAAATTTGATTAATAATTTATGTAATTATGTTAAATTATTAATTAAAATCAAAATTAATAATTAAGTTAAGTCGTTATATTAATATCATTTAATTATTTTTTATCATAATTGTTTATTGAAAATTTAAGAAAATTTTTAAAATTAATTTAACTCCCAAAAAATTATGGTATGGATATTGTGGACTTGGAGAGTGGAAGAGACGAATATTGGGCAGCCAATCGCATCAGTTAAATCTCACAACACGACATTGATTTGGCTGAATATTTACAGTGCCTGCCCCAAAGCATCAATTTGTAGTTTCTTAACGTTTTTATACATAAAAGCATATTTTACCAAATGAGTTTGTTTATCTGTTGATTGAAACTAGCAAAGCAAAGCAAAGCAAAGAGTTTGGATTTTGGATATAGAGAGATGGGTAGTGATACGGGTTGCTGTGGGGCCGATTTCTGGTTATATCTGGCGGTGATCGCCGGACTAGTGGCGTTTGCCGGCTTGATGGCCGGTTTGACCCTGGGACTCATGTCTTTGGGCCTCGTTGACCTCGAGGTTCTCATCAAATCCGGCCGTCCTCAGGATCGTATACATGCATGTACTGTGACTGAGTGACTTGATATACTGTGTGTTTTGTTTTGTATTGGTTAAAGTTTTGGTGATCTCTTGTTTTGTTTAATTCGTGTTTTGAGCAGTTAAGTTTTGTGTTCATTTAAGCGGAATTCGGTGTTTTTGATTCTGTTTGGCTGTTGTTTGTTTGTGTTGATTGGCTTAGGGTGTTTGGTGTATGTGGAAAGTTTTGAAGTTAGTTTGAGTTGGTGTGTGTGATTTGGAGGATTAGAGACTGTGTTAACTCGCTGAGTCCGAGTCTTTGCTTGAGCTTTTTTTATGTTTTCTGTTTAAGCCGTAGATCGCATTTGTTTGTTGTAATTGTATCATCTGAGGTGTTCTCTTTTTTTTTTTTTGGGTTTCTGCAGGTAAGATATATCCAGTGGTGAAGAATCAACACTTGTTGTTGTGTACTCTTTTGATTGGTAACTCTTTAGCTATGGAGGTATGCTATGAACCAACCGCAATACTGATATTGATAATAATATGCGGAATCCAGATTTGGAATTTGATGTTTCTATGCGACTATTTGTGTTGTTCTTAGACCCTTCCGATATTCCTGAACAAACTTGTGCCACCTTGGGCTGCAGTCCTGATATCCGTGACTCTTATACTGATGTTCGGAGAGGTAACTTTTCGTGACGCTGGATTTATTTTGTTCCGGTTCTGGAATTCATCTATGTAGCTTCCACAGAAAGCATTGTTAGTAATTATGCTAGCTTGGTGTTAACAGATACTACCCCAAGCAATATGTACTCGTTATGGCTTGACTGTTGGAGCTGCAGTGGCACCTTTGGTCCGTGTTCTACTCTTTATATGTTACCCTGTTTCTTATCCGATTAGTAAGGTAAGTTTGTTGTCTGAGCCTCTGTAGGATTACTAGGAATCTTTATGCAATTGAGCCATGTTTCATGGAATGTCATATGTGCTTTTAGAACAACGATATATGAGTGTTGACAATTCTGGGTTCTTCTATTTCTTGTAAGTGCAGGTTCTGGATTGGATGTTGGGCAAGGGACATGCTGTCCTTTTACGAAGAGCAGAGCTGAAAACTTTTGTTAATTTTCATGGAAACGAGGTATTCAATATGACTTGCAACTGTCTCTATTCTGTCTCCTTTTAAAACTTTATTCTTACAGAATTCACTAAGTTTTGTGGGGAGATTAAGTTGATAGCTCATGTTTCTTGTTAGGCCCTAACTGCGAGCTTTGTAATGACTGTTTGTACCATGCATATTTTGTTCCTGTAGGCAGGGAAAGGTGGGGATTTAACACATGATGAGACTACTATCATTGCTGGGGCACTTGAATTGACTGAAAAGACTGTAAAAGATGCAATGACTCCCATATCGAAGGCATTTTCCCTTGATCTGGATGCAACTCTTAATTTGTGGGTTTGTGGTTTCTGGTCATTCTTGCATCATCATTTTCCCATTCCGCTTTGGTGCTAAGTTATGGTCCTTTTCCTATAGGGAGACATTGAATGAGATAATGACCATGGGACATAGTAGAGTCCCAGTTTATGCAGCAAAGCGAACAAATATCATTGGACTTGTTTTGGTATGTCATTTCTTTATCATATGGATTCCTTTTTGGTGATTTCTATCAAGAATACTGACACTTGATTGTTTTTTCACTTTGCTTGTATCCTCATGCAATCTATTTTAGTTTAACAGAGAGGGGAAAACATAATAGGTCCTTTCTTCATTTTCAAAGTAGTTAGTTGTCTTTTCTTTGTTGCTTAAACATCGTTTTCAATCTGCATGTCTTCATGAGATTAGGTTATGGATGAACTATTCTTATCTTTTAAGCTGTAGTATCTGCTGGTCAATATTTACTGGGTTCAACCATTGAGCAGTTAATACTGGCGAGTGAAAAAGAATATTGATGGCACACTTATCTGGACTATCTCACTATCAGGGTCATGGAATGTGAAATTAATTCACAATGGGTTTGGCACAACTATAACTGTTTGACACTTAAATTGTATGGTGTTTGTCCCAGGCCACATATAGGCCTCGTCATTTTCACATTCACATCTAAACGATACATGTAGAAGAAGGTTATATAGCACCTTGGAACAGTGAGATAGAATTATGTATTTGAAATAGGTTGATAGAAGATTCTAGTAAAGCTGGCCAATGTAGGATATAATGCTGTGATGGAACATCTGGAAACCTATATCCTTGGCAGGTGAAAGGATGGGTTGGAGATCCTTGTTACGTTCATAATTAGTCAATACTCTCTCTTCCAGTGTATTCAGCTTAACTCATTAGATCCAATTATAATATATACAGGTCAAAAATCTCTTAGCGGTTGATCCAGAATATGCTGTTCCTCTTAAAAGAATGATCATACGGAAAATTCCTCGGTAACTCCTGTTCGCATGAGTTCTTTACATCTTTGAGGAAAAAATATGTTTTTGATGTTATTCAACTGGGATGAATAATGACCATTATCATTCTCTTCTTGCTTTTCCATTTATGGTACAGTGTTTCAGAAGACATGCCTCTGTATGATATCCTTAATGAGTTTCAGAAAGGTCACAGTCATATTGCTGTTGTATATAGAGATGTAAGTGTGAGTAAAGAGATGAAGGCCCCACCACCTGAATTTAAGGATAGCTGTCACAAACAGAGAGGTAGTGTTATTTCCATGTAGCTGTGTGCCTAGTGATATTTTGTGATGTAAATTCTAGTGATTTTCCTTGATTAATTTTATGCACTGAAATGTTAAAATCCATTCCAAACCCAAGTCCCTTCCTTTTTTTCCTTTTGTCTTACAACCTTTCACTCTCTGTGTGATGGCCAATGATATCAATTATGCATTTCTAGCTACGGTAGAGCCGTAAATTTCCATTTTATGTTGATTGTTGATAACCAGATGGCGATAAAGGCAACTTGACTTCTGCTGCCCACAATATGACAGTCACTTCTGAGTCACTTGAGAACAAAACTACTACTAAGAAAAGTGGAGGCCAAACAATAAAAAGTAGTCTACCTGTAATTCCTTCCTTTAAGAAGCGCCACAGGGGTTGTTCATACTGCATCTTGGACATTGACAATTGCCCGATTCCAGAATTCCCATCCAATGAAGAAGTTGTTGGTGTGATTACAATGGAGGATGTTATTGAAGAACTTCTTCAGGTATATGAAATCTTGTGTACGGGCATAGTATGGCCAGGCACATAGTAGTAGGACCAGAATATAAGGATTGTGGATATACCAGTGTCTTGCTTATGGATTTTATAAGAATCTTTTCATCATAGAAAAATGTCATCTAGAATTAGTGGACTCAATACTTCCAATTTACTTATTCCAATGGAATGATATAAGCTAAATTTGTGAAGGCTGCGTACAATCGAGCCATGTGATTTGGAGACGTTGCTTGTTGAATAGTATCATATCTTATCTAACCAATGTTCTTACTTACGGATTTGATGTTTTCCCTGATGCCAATCTGCCAATGTTTTGTTATGCAGGAAGAGATATTAGATGAAACTGACGAGTATGTCAATATCCACAACAGGTACAGGTTTTCTTCCGTTGCATATATTTACATCCATTATGCATGCGATTAGTCTTTCTCTGCATAAGATATGCTTATCCAACGCGGGATAAGTTACCAAAATGCTGCTGCTGTTGCAATTTGATGGAACAATCTCTGGCTACTAAGTTTGTTGAACTGTCATATGGTTGGGACTGAACTACAGGTGAAAGTTCCATGAAAGTAACCCTTTCTTCAAAATGCAGGATAAGAGTCAACATGAATGCATCTCAGGTAAAGATATCGAATACGGCTCTGCAACTTTCCGACACTGACACTTCTGCTACATGCAACGTAACCCCAACAGCTGCTTCATTTAGCGACTCATCAAATCAGATGTCCCAAGGAGACTTATCAAAGAATCAACAGAACTTATAGATTGCATGAAACATTTGACATAGATGAAGTTATAATGATACAAGTTAAAAGAAGCATTCCATACCTGGGGACATTTATGGATTCTGTAACTATGTAGATAGGTGGGTAGTCACGGTTTCATGTATAATTAGTATTCCTTAACAAGTATTCTTAATCTCCCCATCTCCTAATTTCACCTTAATAATTTGACTTCATATCTCTTACTCAATATTAGAAACAGTCTATCTACTAATTAGGGATAACGTCGTGTACTTCTGAATTTTTTCAGACCCCACGTTTCAACGGGATTTGTAATGAAATGTTGTTAGTTGTATCTTTTACTCTTATTAAGCAGCGGTGATCAATATATTACTCATTCTTACCACAGGAAATTGCCAATTACACTGAGTTCCGAAACCAATTTCACCTTCTTTTCAGTTAATAATTTTCTTTTATATCTTTTACTCTTTCTATCAAAAACATCATCGTTATTTTTGAACCTTTTTAGACTTTGTTTTTCAGTGGAATTTTTATTGAGACGCTGTTGTTGTATCTTTCACTCGTATTAAGTAGTGTTAATCACTATATTACTCATATGTAATTGCAAATTACACTACTTGGGTTCCAAAACCAAAGCTAAGAGCATTAGATTATGTTTTTACCTTATGCATATTTAGGATTAACAATACATCGTTGAGACGTTAAAATTAATAATTTAATAAGTTAAAAATTATTAATAATTTAATAAGTTAAAAATTATTAATAACTTATAATAATTTAATAAGTTATGACTTACATTTCTTTGGACTTTTTCTAATAAGGACAATTAAGTCAAAACGTAATATGATAATATAACATAACCCTCAATCAAACAAATTTATATTACATTATCGAACCAAACAACATTAGGTTGTGTTTTGATTAACATAATTTAATTATGTGATCATCACATAACCATGATAATCTAAAATTATCCCAAACTAAACTCCCTAAGTTCTAAGTCAGGGTCCAAGTAAGTTGAAAACTCAAGTTTAATTTTAAGTCTAGTTAAATACAGTTTAGTCTGTTAAATTTGAAATAGTTTATTAAATTCAAATTTCATCGAACATAAATGTTGAAATTCAAATCGAATTTAAACTTAATTGACTTTTTTTGTCATAGCCAACGTGGCAAATAACAGACAGTCATTTCCGCTAATGGCGCTTTTTGGTCAGTGAAATGGAAATATGTGTATATATATATATATATACACCTTCACATGCTTACTCTTTCCTTAATTTAGATTTTAGCCGGAGAACATAACTTCTCAAACTGTCAACATTTCTTAGCAGAATTGACGTTGTTAGATGACTATCACTCGGTTTTTCTTTCACCGATCTATGTAGTCATCTCAAAATTGCTTAGCTTTTAAGGGTAATCATTTGATTTTGTTGGTTTCAGAGTGATTATCATGGCTCATCCATCTTTGGTCCTCCCACTTTGTAGTAGTCCTTGTCCTGCTCATATTCCTGACAGATCTTACTTCCCAAACTATCTGGTGACGATCTTAGTACTGATGAGACAGACCCTTTAAGTAAATCCTACTTCTGTTTTTGCCAGATGTTTTGGTTTCTGTTCGTTTAGTAGTTTTGGAGTTGGGGAGCGATGGCTATAGCTCGGCTTCGACGGCTTGCTCGCCAAGTGAAACGCCCACATGGCGTCTTTGTGAAGATGACAGCAGTTGCTATAATGGGTCTTTGCTTTATATTTGTTTGGTCAATGTTCTCTTCTTCTTCTTCTTCAGTGATCACTCAAAGAGAGAGTTTTGAGGACATAGCCGAACCAGTACCAGGTCGCACCGGGTTGAGCACTTCTAAGGCTTCAACTAAGCAGAAAGAATCAGAGAAACACGAATCAAGTAGAAAAGACCAGAACTTGAAAGTTGAATCTGAGTTGGAATCCAAAAAGGATGAGAAATTGACAAATGGGTCTGTTTCTTCAGGTGGGAAACAGCAAGAATCTAGGACTGTGGATAGGAAAAAGGCACAGAAGGTGAAAAGAGGAGCTAAAAAGTTGCCTGATGCTAGGATGGAAGATAATAATGAGGATGAGGAATTACAGAATGATGAATTGGAAAATGAAGAGAATGAAGGAGAAGTAGTGGATGGTAAGGAAGAGGCAAGTGATGGTGAGGTTGAAGGGGATGTTGGTCTTGAAGGAGATGGTGAATTGGTGGAAACTGTGGATCAAGAAGTTACGAAGAAGGTGGAAGATGAGACTGTTGAGTCAAAAGGTACAGTGAAGAAGCAGAAGGTGAAGGGTCCTCTGTTTGATCCTAAGGCACATTATAGTTGGAGATTATGCAATACAAGAAGCAAACACAATTACATTCCTTGCATTGACATTGACAGTGGATCTGGTAAGCTGCAGGGCTACAGGCACACGGAGCGAAGTTGCCCGAGAACGTCTCCAATCTGTCTTGTTCCTCTTCCTCATGAGGGATACGAGTCTTCAGTCAGCTGGCCTGAGAGCAAATTGAAGGTACGTGCAAGGACTCATAAATCTTAGTTATGTTGAAACAGAAATATGCTCGACTCATGTTGATTTTATTGCAGATTTTGTATAAGAATGTGAGACATCCAAAACTTGCTGAATATATCAAGAGAAACAGTTGGCTAGTTCACTCTGGGGATTATCTTACCTTCCCTCAAGATCAATCCGTGTATAAAGGCGGAGTTCAGCACTACCTTGAATCAATCGAAGAGGTGAGTTGTATATTAGTCTTGATCTGAAACTATGATGTAAATTATGACACTAAACCTCATTTTCTTAGAGGTGGGAATAATATAATGTCTGGTTTGAAATCATCAATCCGTAACTATGGCTAACCCCTGCTCTTGATGCTGTCTATAGATGGTACCAGATATTGAATGGGGAAAGAATATTCGTGTAGTACTTGATATTGGATCTACGGATTCTAGCTTTGAAGCTTCTCTAATTGATAAGGAAGTATTGACACTATCACTTGGCTTGAAAGATGACTTAGTTGACCTAGCTCAGGTTGCCCTAGAGCGGGGTTTCCCTGCAGTAGTTAGCCCATTTGGAAGTAGGAGGCTTCCTTTCCCTAGTGGTGTTTTTGATGCTATTCACTGTGGAGAGTGCACCATTTCTTGGCATGCTAATGGTTTGTTTTTCCTTTAATATTCTCTTCTTTTGGATAAGATACCCTTTACTGGTCGAAACACATAAAAACACTCGTTCTTTTCCGATTTTCAGGGGGCAAGCATCTCCTGGAGATGAACAGGATTCTAAGACCTAGCGGGTACTTTATCTTGTCAAGTAAGCATGACAGCATTGAAGAGGAAGAAGGTTTGTGCTGACATGCTATAAACACCTTTTCTTCTTCACTAGATAGTCACTATGCCCTTTTTTGTGACTGATGAAGGTAGCATTTAATAGTGCTTGTTGAACTCTATGAATTGCATGAAAGTAGGATAGTCCAAATTCAGGAGTATTCTGCAAATCTCTGGAAGTATGATAGTTGTGTTTCTTCACCTTAGTAACTGATGAAGCTTAAGCTGTATCCACCTTTTGTTCAAGTTACTTATTAATTTGCTTCAATGGTTCTAGGCATATGGTGTGGCATGGCTTGTTAGCACCTAGAAACATGGATTACCATTACAAACTAAGTGACTTGAGCCATATATTTCAATGTTATTCTTGTTAGACCTTTGGAACTAACAGACTGACTATCCATGTAGTTTTATTTTCGTAAACTTCCAAATCTGAGCCGATTCTTTAACTGTCAGGCTTCTATGGTTTTTAATGCTGGCTCTGTCTCTTACGTTGTCCTCGAGGATATTATGCAGCTTCCCAGTAGCACATATTGGTCACCATTGCTATCATTGTTATCTTTTGGTCATTATGATTAGCGATTCCGACTACATAATCGATGCATACTTTAATTTATTAGCCATATGTATGCACTTGTGACAAGTGCAGTGATCGGCATGCTCCAGTAAGTAAAACACTTGCATAACATTCATCCTCTTTCTGCTTTCCAGCCATGTCCAAATTGACAGCTTCCATCTGTTGGAATATTCTGGCTCATAAAACCGATGATGTGAGTGAAGTTGGTGTTAAAATATATCAGAAGCCCGAGTCAAACGATATTTATGAGTTGAGAAGGAAGAAACATCCACCTCTCTGCAAGGAAAATGAAAATCCTGATGCAGCCTGGTAAGCCTAGGCAATCATTAACCAAATGGCCCTTTTAAATTATTATCATCTCCAACTAATTTTCTCTGTGTCTAGAATCTTATTTTGTATTTCAGTTAACTGTATGGGTCGAGTCAAATGTCGTGTTGAAGTTTAGGCAGAGAGTTGAGAGAATGGGAACATATAATCAAATTTTAGTATAAGACTCGGTTCGGACTAATTTCATTCCATTTTGATCAATGTAAGCTCCTAGATGCCAACTGTGATGTTGAATTCTGATGCCACTTTGCAACTTTTTCCTTGATCAGGTATTTTCCTATGAAAACATGCTTGCACACAATTCCATCATCAATTGAACAACATGGTACAGAATGGCCAGAGGAGTGGCCTAAGAGGCTTGAAACTTACCCTGACTGGATGGCCAATAAAGAAAATTTGGTTGCAGACACAAACCACTGGAAAGCTGTCGTTGACAAGTCCTACCTCACGGGATTGGGTATTGAATGGGCGAATATTCGTAACGTGATGGACATGAAAGCTGTCAATGGCGGGTAAGCTAACAAAACTGCCGGTACCAGTGAAAGTTTCATTGCTGCTTGATTTGATTTATAGAGGAATTAAAAGAGGAAGATGCTTTAACATAATTCTTTACCATTCATAGATATCTTAAACCTGTAGATCAAGAACCTCAAGTTACAGGAATATGATCTCTCTGTGGTTATTACAGATTTGCTGCAGCTCTTTCACAGCAGAAGGTATGGGTGATGAATGTGGTTCCTGTCCATGCACCAGACACACTTCCTATAATTTACGAACGAGGCCTGATCGGCGTCTACCATGACTGGTGTGAATCCTTTGGAACATACCCCAGATCGTATGACCTTCTGCACGCGGACCATCTGTTTTCACGGCTTAAAAACAGGTCGAATTAGCATCAAACTCCTTTCTTCCTTATAACAGTCTTTCATCTCCATTCATTAATCTTCTTCTTCCATGGTTGCTTAAGCTTCCAAAACTCTGAAACTGGTCTTGGCAGGTGTAAGCAACCTGTTTCGATTATTGTTGAGATGGATAGAGTGTTAAGGCCTGGTGGGTGGGCGATTATACGTGACAAGGTTGCAATATTAGACCCACTAGAAGGAATCCTGAAGAGCTTGCACTGGGATATACGGTTGACTTATTATCAGGATAAAGAAGGTTTGCTTTGTGCACAGAAAACCTTGTGGCGACCCTGAAAGGAAAATTCTCTGTATATTTATTTGATCCTCACAAAACAAATTGTAACTGCAAATTGGAATTAGGACTTTGAAGGCAAGCTTTTCTTTTTTCTTTTTTCTTTTTAGCTTCTGCTGCCTTCATCATACCAACTCTCATTGTTTTGACAATGCAAATTATGTTGTTACCATATCTCTGTGTTCTTTAAATGTTCGGATATACTTAATAATTTATAAATTACGTGGGGAGAAGTATTGGCTTTTAATGTATAGTAATAAGTTTATTGTGACGGAGACGAGGATGCTTCAGTGAATGTGTAATCTTATCAGAAAAGACAAAGTCAAGAATATAATGATAAGAGATAAATTAAAGATAACTAGTATTAATTAAAAATTGAGAGAGACGAGACTTAAGTAATTCAGACATAAAGAAAACATCCTAACGTTTTAGTAAAAAGATGCGAAAAATAATAATTAAAAATTGTAAGAAAAAAAGCCTAAGAATAATATAGAATAAATGATCAAAAATGATATGGTTCAAATGGAACTTACTGATAATATAGCCCGTAATAAAAAAACTTTGACGTACTAAAATACAAATAAAATATCTCTCTTATAGAGCTCATTCAGCGTTTTTTAAAGTTTTTTCTTAGACTTTGTCATTCAAGTTTTTTTAATATGTAGTACTTACCTTCTACATAGTTAGCTTAATTAGTCTTTTACTCAAGTTAATTATTTTCTTGATATGGCTGGTTTGATAGTTTAGTTAATTTTCTACTTAATTTAATTTCTTTCTTTATATGACTGGTTTGAGTTATTCTTATACATATCTTTTTTTTGTTTGTGTATTTATTTAATTATGTTATCTTTTATTGCATTACCTATTTGTATTTTTTTTATTTATACATATATTTTTTTACATTTTTTGTAGCATTTTTATGTTGGGTAAAATAATCTTTTTATTAAGAGTCTGTTTGGTTGAGCGGATGAGATCTAATCAATTCTTAATAACCTGTTTGGTAAATGACTTTTATCAGCTACTGATAGCTAATCAAGTTCCAAACAGCTCCTAATTCAAAAAATTATTAAAGCATGTTTGGTTGAGCTGATAGCTGATTGTAAAAAGTAACTTATTAAATCATGAGTTGTTTGAGGCTTGAACAAATATCATTATCTGTTTGAAGTCCTTTACCAAACAGTTATTAGTTGAATCGGTAGCTATTGGAATTATCTACTGAAATTATTTGCTCCCAAACGCTCGACCAAATAACTCAAAGGTAGCTTTTCACGATAAGCTATCAACTATCGATTCAACCAAGAATACCCTAACCAAGAGTAATTCAGCGGGAACAAAACCATTGCTTTGACTTTGCAGTTCCATAGAAACTAGAGAAAAACAGAAGACCGCACGTAAAAGACACAGAACCAGAAACAGAACATAACTAGTTAAGTTGAAAATAGTACAGGGAGTCATGTCCCTGAATTCAACTTCTGCTCGCATTGCTCTTCTCGCTCTTCTCTCCGCTTCTACCGTTTACTGCTTCTATAAATCTCGCCATCTCAAACTCCTTAAACACTCCTTAAACCCTAAACTAAACCCTAATGCTCGAGGCAAGCTTTTATTCATATCTCAAACAGGCACTTCCAAAACCCTAGCTCACCGTCTCCACAATCTCTTACTCTCCAATTCTTTCTCCTTTGATCTCGTTGATGTCAAAGACTACGAGCCTGAGGACCTATCGAAGGAGACTATCGTTTTGATCGTTGCTTCGACTTGGGAAGATGGGAAACCGCCTCCAAACGCCCAATTCTTCGCGAATTGGCTCGCGGAGAGCGCCGATGACTTTCGGGTCGGGTCGTTGCTGCTTTCTAAGGCCAAATTCGCGGTTTTTGGTGTTGGGAGTAGAGCTTATGGGGCTACGTTTAATGCGGTGGCTAGAGACTGTTCGAAGCGGTTTAGAGAGCTGGGAGCTAGTGAGATTGTGGGGGTTGGGGATGGTGACGTGGACGGTGATGACCTGAATTGGGTTTTTGAGGAGTGGAGTAGGAAGGTAGTCGGGGTTTTGAAGGGTGGTTGTCTGGAGAATGGTGGGGTTTATGGAAATGGTTTTGCCGTTGGTGGTGAGAGTGATGGCGAGAGTGTTGTTGATGGGTTTGATGATAGTGACGACGATGATGATGATGGAAATGGTGGTGCGGAGTCTGGGATTGTTGATCTCGAAGACATTGCCGGTAAAGGGCCGTTGCGGAGGTCTGGTTCGGTT
>JANIMX020000033.1:1803724-1820215 GCA_024582655.2 Erythroxylum kunthianum
ATTTGTGGAAAATGCGGTCAACAAGGACACAACCGTCTTCGTTGCCCTAATGAATACACTTCCTCCATCGGAGAGTCGAGCACAACCGCTACTTCCCAGGCAAGGGCAAAGAGAAAATGCAGCTACTGTACAAAAATTGGACACACTCGTCGTCGATGCCCTGCGAGGTTGCACGAAGGTCCCGACAACGTCTAGCTATGTACACTAATTGATTGAAGCATTTCAAATTAACTTCCTCCTGCAACTACATCATCCACATGATGCATAGCCAAATCATTTTAGAATATTCAAGTAATTTCAAATAGTATTTGCTACATTGATTCAGTACTTACAATCATATGATAATTGAAATTGTAATTCATATGCATGAATTAGAGAAGAATCAAGCCTTCAGTCAACTAACATCAAAGTTTTAAGATTTAAAAGGTTCTACCTATATTAAACTGTCATAAAATTAACTAAAGATTAAATAAAATTTAAAAGAGGTTATCATTATTTATCAAATAATTTAAAGTTTAATTAAAAAAGAGATTGTTAATTGAAAAATATTTAATTTATAAAAATTGATCGGTCAAATAAATAAACAGATCAATTTTGAATGACACGAGTTATTAAAGTAAAAAAAACTGAAAAATTAAAAATTAAATTAAAATTTTTATAGTCAAATCGATTGAGTTTAATATATTTCTTTTATAATAATGATTAATTATAAATACGGATGCAGAGTTATTATATTTTCGATAAATAATAATTATTATTTATATAAAATTAACTAAGTTAGTATTTTTATAGAAAATGTCAATGAGAGCATAGACTAACATGTCTGGCTATTGTTGTCAGATTACGATTGACAAGAGTCGGTAATAAAATGTGACAGGAACATGTACCAAATATATAATAAAATGTGAAAATGAAATATATATTTATTGTCACATAATAATAATAATAATAATAGAATTTATAATTTTTATTATCTCCATATATCAGTTTGTCTGTCCCTTTCTCAACCAATTCCAATCTCACTTCTTAGATATTAAGGTGGGGTATATCCAAAAATTGATAAAGAATCTACAATAAATATATAAATTTTGTAGCGGTGTATATCAATTTTGTAGAGGCCACACTTATTATGCTATTAATTTTTAATTTATTTAAAATATATAATTCATAAAATAGTTTATATCTCAACATTTTATTAAAAATATAAATAAGTCTTTAAGTTATTTTAATCACTACTTTACACTTTAATATTACTAAAATAAAACTTATTTTACATTAAATAAAAAGGTAAAAGTGATAATCAAAATAACCATATAAATTTATTTTAGAAATATAAAAATAAAATTATATATTTAATATTATATAAATATTTAGTTGATCCACATTAGCTATTTGTGATCTTATATAATTTTAAATTAATAATTTATATATCAACAACTATTAAAATTTTAAATTTTTAGATTTAAATTGTTATTAATACTTCCACAACAAACTCAACGGTAATCAACTTTCTATTTATATTTTTTTATAAATAGATTATTTATGTGACTCTAACTTGTGACCTTCTGAATTATAAAGGAGTAACTTTATCAATTACTTCAAGATTCACCATTTAAAGTGTTATTAATAATATTTTAAAAATTAATACTTTCGATAATAATAAGGATTAAATCAAAATTTTACGTTTATGCTTTTACTAATTATTAAAAAACTAAACTAATTGATCGGTTCAACTGTAAAAATTTTAAATTGGTTTTTTTTTTAAATTTTTAACTTTTCTATTTGATTTACTGAAACATCTCTTATTGTTAAAAGTAAATAAGTTTATTAATTAATTTATTGATTTGTAAACTAATTAATTTGTATTTAATAAATTTTAATTAAATTTTAAATGAAAGACAATCTTATTTAATTATATTTATCCATTTTAATTTTAATTTAGTTTTTTAAATTGGTTATCGAATATGAACTGTTATTGATATATGCGCCACGTCAGCGTACAAAGTCCGCACTTCTAGTTGGTCAAAGTCAAACTAAGATAAAAAAACCGGATGCGCCCCATGGATGGCAAAACCGGCAGGATCACATCGCGGCTTCATGATCCGCACCGTAGGGGAACGACGCCCTTGCTCTGCTTTTCTAAACGCATCTCATCGACTTCTCAAGAAGAAGCTTGAACACATCACAACAAAAACACGTGTACTCTCTTTTTCACTCTCTCTTTTGCCAACCTTCTTTTCCATCCAAACTTTTCTCCACCACTTCTCTGAGCTCTTTAATCTCAACCAGTCTTCTTCTTCCACCTTCTGCCTTCCAAGCTCTGTTTTTTACAGGTACCCTCCTTCTCTTTTCCGTTGAATTCTCTGTTTTTTTGTGGTTCATCGTCATAAAACTCTTTATCCTCTTTTCTTTTTATTCTCTTTGACGTCATTCACTGATCCGTTTTTGCTGGTTTTGACTCTTCGTTCTTTTCATTTTCCGGTCATCCCCATTGAGTTGTAGTGAATTCCCTGGCTTTTTAACTATTAAAGAAAGATAACAAGAAAGAACGGAGCTGAAAGGAGTCGTTTTTAAGTTCAATTTCTTGTCTTGATTAGTATTTTCTCTGCTACCAATCTGTACCTTGTTCTTTTTTATATGCGCTGTTTCTAGATGGCGTCATCAACTCTAATATGCGACACTCAGCCCTGGAAAGACTTGGAGGTATATAAGAAAATCACATCTTATTGCTTGGCTTCAAATGCCAGAAATGAGCATAGTGAATTGGTTTTGTGATGTTGAATCTTGTTTGTCTTTTTAGGTCCATGTTGAGGACGTTAAAAAGTCCCATTTGCGCGATTTGCTAAAGGACGTAGAGAGATGCAAATCAATGATGGTGTATGATTCCTCTGTTTTGGAAAAATTCGAAACTTCAAGAATTCTTCTTTTAATCTTTAGTTCAGTATAACCATGTATATCTCGACTACTTTCCACAGTGAATTTGATGGGATAACGCTTGACTACTCAAGACAACGTGCCACTCTTGACACATTGAATAAACTCTATAACTTGGCAGAGGTGAAGTTGGGTTTATCCTGCATCTCTTATGTAGCCTGTACCTGATAAAATTACTGTTTATGTATGGTATCTCCTTGTTTGATCATTGTAGGCAGCTCATCTCAAGGAAAAGATTAACCTCATGTTTAATGGAGATCGTGTAAGTCACTATTCCCTTCTTCTTCTTTGGTTTTTAATCCGTTTCATCTGCATACTGTGGAATTCGTTCGTATAAGAAAATTTTCATTTTTTCTTAAAAGATTCTGATAAACTTCCTTTTGCGAAAATAGGACTAATCACATTATGCTTGAATGGCACTTCCAGATAAACAGCACTGAGAATAGGTCTGTGCTGCATGTAGCTTTGCGTGCTCCAAGGGATGCAACCATAAAGAGTGATGGGAAGAATGTTGTGCCAGAGGTTTGGAATGTTTTGGACCAGATCAAAGACTTCTCGGAGAGGGTCCGGAATGGTTCTTGGGTAAATACAGTTCTGAATTTTGTTTTCATGCATAAATCTCCTGTTTTGTAGTAACAGGCAAATGCTGCTAGGTTGGAGCTACAGGAAAACCACTGACTGACGTGGTATCAGTTGGTATTGGCGGAAGCTTCTTGGGTCCTCTTTTTGTGCATACTGCTCTTCAAACAGGTTCTTCGGATGCTTCCTTTATTGGATTTGTTGGATCTTAAATTGACTGTGACAAAAGCTTGTCCGTGGATTAACTTTTCTGCTTTTTGTCAACTTGCAGATCCAGAGGCTAGCAAACACGCTAAAGGACGCCAGCTACGATTGTAAGTACTTTCATTTTTCTTCTTATCTCATTTGGGCTTATGTTTCGAGTATGCGTGGGGTTTTATGGTGGTAAAAGTTATAATTATAACTTTCTTTGAGATTATTCAACTACTTGTAACATTATGTTTTGACAACCTAATGTATTCTGCTTTTTGCTTCAGTCTTGCCAATGTGGATCCAGTTGATGTTGCTAAAAATATTTCAGGCCTAAACCCTGAGACGACCCTTGGTGAATTACTCTTTTCTTCCGTTAATTCAATCAATTTGGTTGTATCTTGAGATTATTATGAAGTTTCTAACTTTTTAGTTTTCTTATATTGCAGTTGTTGTTGTTTCAAAAACTTTTACCACAGCTGAAACAATGTTAAATGCTCGCACACTAAGGGCCTGGATTTCAAAAGAACTTGGGTCAGTGCAATATTGTATCACATCTCAGATATCTAAATATTTGAAGTAAGATTAAGATAGTTATGACTTCTGATCGGAACCTTAAAAGAAATGAAGATATTGAAAGTTATGCATTATAAGACTGGTAGAGGGATCTGCAATTCTGTAATGCTTGCGCATAATCCATTCACTGTTTGGAAATGCTCTGTATGCCTTTGTCTTCCCTGGTCATACTTTAACTGTTATTGAATTGTTTTTCAGACCTTCAGCTGTTGCGAAGCATATGGTGGCTGTTAGCACTAATCTTGCGGTACAATTTTCTTCTTGCACTTTCTCATGTTACTGAAAATGGGAATCTTACTGTCTCCTTGATATGTGCATTTTCTTAAAAAAAAAATCAATTTTTCGTTTTAATGGGAAGTATTGATAACTGGTATGGAAATGCTTACACCTGAGCAAGTTAGTGTTATTACAAGCACAAGATGGATATGTGGCAACTTCCATTGTTGAATGTTCAATTTTATGTTAATGCAGCTTGTAGAAAAGTTTGGCATTGACCCAAACAATGCTTTTGCATTCTGGGACTGGGTTGGTGGCCGCTATAGTGGTAAGTTTCTTCCCTTTCTGAAGGGATGTTCAGTGAATTTGCAGAAGGTCCTAATTAGGTTATTCATTGCAGTTTGTAGTGCTGTTGGAGTATTGCCCTTGTCTCTCCAGTATGGTTTTCCAATAGTCGAAAAGTACGGTTACTTCTGATTATCTCAAATTTTCTACAAACACTTCTGAAATTTTTGACGTGCATGCTGTTATTTACAACTTGAGCTGAGGAGCTGTTATCGTTTCTTTTTGGTATAAATTTCAAGTCATTTGCTTGTAATATTTCTTCCAAGTGGGAGAGTAGATTTATAAGAAATATGTCTTCGTTAATAAATTTGGATTTATGACATGCATTGTCATTAATGAAGTCCTTATTGGTGTTCCTTTGATTTAGTCAAAATAGAGGTATAAATTGTGTAGTTGTTCATCAAATAAATAAGTCATTGCTTCTTAAATTATTATTATTATGTCATGCTCTTGATAAGATTCTTTATTTGTTACTCGAAGGTTCCTTAAAGGAGCATCAAGCATTGATCAGCATTTCCGTTCTGCACCGTTTGAGAAAAATATCCCTGTAAGTATCATAAGCCTGTGCCTTATGGGACCTGGATTGTTGCATGACTGCATATATGGCATTTGTGAGAAAATTTTCAGTACTCATGAATGTGTTTCATGAGATTTTCGACTTTTTGGTAACAAGAATGTCGCTCAGGTGCTTTTAGGTTTGCTGAGCGTGTGGAATGTTTCAATTTTTGAATATCCTGCAAGAGTGAGTACTTCTTTAGAGCCTCTATTTCAACTTCCAGTTGCTTAGTGTTATTGAATGTTTCCGTCTATTGTTTTGCTTTGTAAGTTTTCTGGTAATTTTTCAGGCGATCTTACCTTACACTCAAGCTCTGGAGAAATTTGCCCCACATATTCAGCAGGTATAGTCAACCAGGTTGCTCTTGTTTAAGTTTCCTAAAAGAGGGTGATAGAGAAATTTGTTGTTAGATTTGCTTATACCTGGTAAATCTGTTCAAATCAGGTTAGTATGGAAAGTAATGGCAAAGGGGTTTCAATTGACGGTGTTCCGCTTCCATTTGAGACCGGTGAGATTGACTTTGGTGAACCTGGAACAAACGGTCAACATAGCTTCTATCAATTAATTCACCAGGTGATTTTTATGTTTATTGTGTGTTTAGTTGAAAAGAACTCACCAGGTTATTGCTGTTTAAATGGTTACAAGTTGAATTTCATCGCCTCATCATCCTGAAATCTTCAGGGACGTGTCATTCCCTGTGATTTTATTGGTGTTGTGAAGAGCCAGCAGCCTGTATACCTAGAAGGTATCTTCAAGCTTTTCAATCTGAGTCCTTTGAAACTTTGATTTTGTTGTCCTGTTTATGTTACTTAAAAACTTAATATGTTCGACAGGCGAGGTTGTGAATAATCATGATGAGCTCATGTCCAACTTTTTCGCACAGCCAGATGCTCTGGCTTATGGCAAGGTAGATTTTATGCTCCGGTTGAGATAGTATGCTCAAATTCATGGAATCCTAATATGTTCTACTTCATGATGAAGCAGTATCCTCTCTAGGCATCTGATTAATTATTGTTCTTCTGTAGACACCAGAGCAGTTGCAAAAGGAGAATGTTGCACAGAATCTCATTCCTCACAAGGTAAATGCTTGCAGCTTGTTGTCGTAAGCCTTGCTGTCACTAATTTCTTAGATGAATTACTCTTCAAACGGTTCAATTTTTGCAGACCTTCTCCGGCAATAGGCCATCTCTCAGCCTTCTGCTTTCATCATTGGACGCATATAAAGTTGGTCAGGTATATGGCTTTCTTTTCTTTGTGAAGCATTTGGCTCATGCGTATTTGTTTTTTATTTTCCAAGGCGTCACTGCCATTTCTGTCTGCCATCTTTTCAGTTGTTGGCCATCTATGAACACAGAGTTGCTGTCCAAGGTTTCGTATGGGGCATCAACTCTTTCGATCAGTGGGGAGTTGAGTTAGGAAAGGTATGAATCATGTTACCAACTGTTTTGCTTAATCATTTATTAAACATTAGCTTCATCTACTCTCATTAACACATGTTTATTTTGTGAGTAGTCACTGGCCACTCAAGTTAGAAAGCAGCTCCATGCATCTCGTACAAAGAGAGAACCCGTCGAGGGCTTCAATTACAGCACATCGACATTGCTAACAAAGTACCTGGAGGTATATACGAACAACCATCGTCCCTCCAGGATGGAAAAGATGAATCTTGACATTACGACGGTTTGTGTTCAGTAATTGTGACTGAAGGTTTCCTTTTTTTGTGTTTTCACTTTGCAGGAAAGTTCGGATGTCCCGGCTAATCCTCCTACTCTTCTACCTCGGATATAAGTGAAGTTTTTACTGGACACTTTTGCTCGCTGTCCAGAGTAAATTAAAAGTATCTGAAACATGATGCATATACTTAATCTGCTGATGTTTTCCATTTCCAAACATGATCCTTCTTGACATTATGAAGATTGTGAATAGTATCTTCACATTTCGGTTTCAGTTTTGTTTCCGGTGATAAGTGGATGTATCATGGGAAAAACTTGGCAAGTGGTTAACTCGAATGTTAGACCAGAATTCTCATATTTACGCATCCTTTGCACATGCTCATGCAATAAAGCCAAATTTTGCATTTTGACTTTTTACTATTGTACTTGCGATTCTATTGATTTCATGCTGAAAAAAGAAGGATGGCGTTTTAAGCCTAGTTCATCCCGGAATCAAAGGGGATGACCAGGTTTTTAGTAGGGTTCAGTCTTGAAAGGCAGACTCAAACAGTCCAAATTGTCTACAACGAAGTTATTTTGAACAGTATGGACTCGTTTGGTACGTCGGACTGTACTGACTAATTTTTGCCGGATAGTATTAATCTATTCCGAATAGTACTGACTGTTTATCCATAATATTATAAGACTTTTAGTGTTGTTCCGAATAAACGGTTTGACTAAGTTATATTGTATTTGGTACTGTTTTGGATAATATTAGATCGGATAATTTTTATAAAAAAATTCTTTGGTAAATTTATTTAAATGACAATTTTTTTATTAAGATTAAGGGGAGTGCTGGCAATCCTTCCTTTTATAGTAAAATGCTTGTTGGCCTAAATTATTAGAACTCTCCACTCTCTCAAAAGGGTAATGCCATCTTTTGTCTTTATGATGCATTCATATGGACAATTGAATTTCTTTTATAATGGGAAATTTTGCTATTGCTATTTTTGTATATTATGTAAATTTAGGGATGACAATAAGTCGGGATCAAATTATAAGCTCAATTTTTCGTAGTTTGATTCTAATTTGATTGAGTTCAAGAAGTTTGAAGTTCAATCAAGTTGAGGTCAAAAATATTATTTTGTTCAAATTAATTCGAATCTGGTTGGACTGATTCCTCCAAGTTTTGTTTAAGTATCAATTGATCCTGAAGAAATTAAGTTTGTTGTAGTTGTAGCGGTGACTAAAAATTGATTGAACTTAATTTAGTTAAATTATTCGAAATACTAATCTCTCAATTTGTCATAAATAAAATAATTTAAATTATACTTATCAATTATAAGTAAATTCGTTAGTATTGAAAACATCATTCATGCTTTTCTTTTAAATAATAAGGTGGGAGAATGAAGTCTATAATTTGCTTATAAATCAATTAATCAATATTTCTAACAATGTATTTGATTTAATCTAAAATAAATTTAATTTCGAATGTTAAATTGGTATATTAGAAATTTGATTAAGAATGTACTTAACAAATAAATATCAAACTAAATAATAATTATCATATTTAGTTCTACCTTAATTTAGTTGGAACAAAACACATGATTAAGTTAGAAAATAAAATTTGATTCAATTTTTTTTATCTAAATCAAACCCAACCTATAATCATGTATGTGAATATCAAGGTTCGGGTTCGGTCTTAGTTAATTGGACTTTGGACCGTGCTTGAGTTCGGTCGGACCGTGCTTGGGTTTAGGTTGTTCAATCCACTATTAAAAAAATGTTGTTTCTAAATGTTTTTAAAATAAAATATATTTAATCAAACTTTATCAAGGTTGATTGAGTTTTGAACTGCTCAAACCTTAAACTGAAGATCAAGAACCTTAGACCAAATCGAGTTTTAAGTGGACTCTAGTTAAACCCGATCTATTGTCACCCTTAATCATGTATATACTTATTATCAAAGATTAAAAATGTTAGCCAATTCAATCGGTTCAACTGTAAAATTTGTTAGTTCGATCTCTAACTTTTCGGTTTGATTTATTTTAATAATTTTTATTGTTAAAAAGTATTTAATTTATTAATTAATCGGTTAATTTTTATAAATTAATAAATTAGTATTAATTAAAATAAAATAAATAAATTTTCATTTAACGATTTTTAATTAAATTTTAAAATTTTAAAAATATAAAAATAATTTATTTTAATTTAATTTTTAACAAATTTTTCGAAAGTTTAACATCAATTAAATCTTTTAAATTTTAAATCTCTTATTTTATTATTTAATTGTTGAGTTGCATGCTAACAACCCTTTTTCGTTTTTTTTTTAAATTTTTTTGTTTTTGTTAGATAGTGATCGCAGTGTCTAAAGTCTAAACCCCACAAGTACACTGTTCCTCTTTTCTACTTCTGGAAAACGCTATCTACTTATAGATTTACCTTAACCTACGCCAAAATGTCGCGCATTACGCACCCCTCACCAAAACCTCCGCAACATACTCGGCGACTGAAACACTTGAGATAACCTCCGTAATCACATCCCGCAACAAAACCTGACATCGCGTGCGAACACGCTACCCAAATCTCTGTAATGTGGCTTACACGAGCTTCTTCGCGCGTGAAGATAGCACTTAAATTGTAATCATACGAACTAACCTGCCTCTCTTAGTAAAATTGGGAGGTCAGACAACGAATCGCTAACCCTAGCTAACGTGAGCCGAGGGATGGCATCGGCTTAACCTACTCCCATTCCCCCCAATTTATCTCCCCCAATCACTTTTAACCTATATTCTCTCTTCGCTCAACGCAACAAAAACTAGAAAGGGTTCTCTTGGCTTGCTTCTCTCTGTAGCTTTTCACTCCCTCTCTCGTCCTGTCGCCGATCACTCATGGCTAACACTTCAAGCTCCGACTCCCGCCACGGCCTCTCCGTCACGCCGCCTCACCAGATCTCCAAAGGTCAATCAACCTCCTAGTTGCTTGAAACAAACTCAATCTTCTTATGTCTTGTTCGATTCTTCTCTTCCTAGGGTTGTGTACCTTGGGTTTTTAAACCAAAACCCTAGTTTTCTTTTCGAGTTGGACCTACTTGTCTCCCTGCTTTAGATAGCATTAACGTGGTTCCTGGGTTAATTCGGCGATTTTTGTTTAGAGATTTATGGTTTCTGTAAACCTAGGGTTTTACATTTATCACTGAAACGTGAAAACAATTTCATGATACTTTTTCATTGTTAGGTATTTGGTTGTTGGTTTTATTTCATACTATACAGAAGAGAAAGAATAAAAAGAAAATGTAGCTCATTTTGTGCCTGGACATTTAAAGCATGCGGATGCCTTTATCTTTAACACAGGAAAATGTAGTTTGAGAACGATGTGTGTTTGGTTTGGTTTCTTTATTTTTCCAAATTTATTAATTTCACCGACAAAAACTTTATACGAGGAACAGTAGCAAGTGAATCTATCGGACTTGTCCGGAACTTGTGTGCGTTAACGGACCATGTAAGAGATGGGGTTCGTACTGGTGTAACATTTTCAATTAGTGATTGCCGTGTGCAGACTCCTGGGGACTTGTAGTACCGGAAAGTTGGTTATAATTGTACCAGTTCATTTTGCTTAGCGTTAAAGGTTTGGTCACTTATAGTGGTGTACTGGTAATACATAGATTTCAGTTGTTATGTTATGTTTTGTTGCGGAAAATATTGAAGCCCCAAGTGTCACTGGTAACTAGTGTGAAGTTGTGTCTTTTCAAGTGGACCAGAAACCTGTTGAGTTGACTCAACCATCAGGCTAGACATGATTCTCATCTAAAGCAAAGAAGTGTCAACCGAAGATGTTTTGATTGTCATCTGAAATGAAAGATTGAAATTGCAGAGTTGCCAAGAGGTGGTTTAGATTTTTTTTTTTTCAAAAAGTTAAAGGTGGTTTAGATTTTTGTTACTGTCATAACAGACAAATTTCCTTACGATTGCTCTACTTTCTCTGCTTGCTTCTACTCAGTAGCATTAATTGCTTTGCACAATCTGCCCTCTGTTGTGAATCAATCTCACCATATCTAATAATTTTCAATTTATAAGTTGCTCAAGGATGCCAATTTCCCAGTAATACTGCTGCCAAATTGGAGCTGTCCAGATATTTAAGTTGATGGCTAACCTTTATGTTCTCGATTGGTGAATTGGATTGAACATATTTTGATTCATAAATGGATATATTCTGCAGATGCTCAAGGATCTGACAATCCTATTCCGCTTTCACCTCAATGGCTTCTCCCGAAACCAGGCGAGAGCAAGGCTGGTGTAGGAAGTGGGGTATGTAGTCAGACCCTTGTCATTGTACTTATCTAGTCTGTAATGCCATAGTTTTAGATAACACAATAAATTTTATTTGTCATTATATACCCTTCCACCCCAAAAACCATGCATGTTGTGTTGTTATGATATGTTCCTCTTCATGTTTGTTGGTTATAATTTTCATTTTCTGGTTTGGGGATTGATATGTACACAGGAGAGCCACTCCAGCCCATTTCCAGCCTATGGAAGTCGCTCAGCCAGCTCAAAATCATCAAGCAATAATGAGGAGAGTCACGAGATGCAGAAGAAGAAGGATGTTTTCCGACCTTCCTTGCTTGATATGGAGACTGGTCGCCGTGATCGCTGGCGTGATGAGGAAAGAGACACTAATTCCTCTATTCGCAAAGATCGCCGGAGGGATGGAGACAAGGATCTTGGTGGGACACGGAGAGTTGATCACTGGGCAGAGAATTCATCCATTAGGCATTATGAAGCTCGTCGTGCCCCATCTGAGCGCCGAGCTGATTTGGGTAATTGGGAGGCCAATTATGATCAGCGGCGTGAGAGCAAATGGAACACACGATGGGGACCTGGTGATAAGGAGACAGAAGTTTCGCACGAGAATAAAGTGGACTTTAGAAAAGATGTTGCAGTTTCATTTGAAAAAGGGTTGCCTCATCATTCTGTTCATGGAAAAGATGAAAAGGACGGTGATCTTTATCGACCTTGGAGATCTAACTCCTCCCAGAGTAGAGGAAAAGGGGAGATTCCTCATCAACAAACTCTAATGCCAAATAAACAGACTTCTACTTTTTCTTATGGGAGAGGACGTGGGGAAAATAATGCTACTTTTTCTGTGGGTCGTGGAAGAACTAATTCTGGTGGAAACTCTGTGAACAGTTTTTTAGTTCAGTCCCGATCTTTTGGAGCCATTTCAGACAAGAGTGAAAGTGGACCTTTAAGATATAATCGGACAAAATTAATCGATATTTACAGGATGATAGACATGAAATCATGTAGCAAACTTTTGGCTGGGTTTGTACAAGTTCCTTCTCTTACGCAGGACGAACCCTTAGAGCCACTTGCAATCTCAACACCAAGTTTTGAAGAAATGGTAATTTTACCTATGGCTTTGTAAATTTTATGTATACTTGTTGCTAATTGACTTACTGTTGTTGCTTGAGTAGGATGTTTTGGATGGAATTGATAAAGGGGAATTAGTAAGTAGTGGTGCTCCACAAATATCCAAAGAAGGATCTCTTGGGCGTAGCCCTCTGGATTCTACTCCTTTAAGACGAGCTAAGCTTGGTATTGAACTCATCACTGTTACTTCAACATTCTTGTGCATATTTGGATAGAGATGAACTAATTTTGTGGTTCAATACTATCACCAGGCAGTACGGATGATGCACCACTCTCAATGGAGGATACTAAAGATATCAATACTGAAATTTCAAAAGCTGGTGGTGAAAATCATGTAGAGAGAGTATCTACTGATAGAGAAACATACTATTATCGATCCAACTCCAAACATGAATTCATGCAGGACCACAAGGCAGATGACAAAATGAAAGGAGAAGGTAATTGATGCAGATTTTGATCAACTTAGCTTTCTGGTATTGTTTTATGATTTTTAGAGTCATTCAATCCCTGAAAACAATACAATTTTATAGATGATTAATTCAACAACTTTTGTTCGTGAGTTTTATGTAGTGGGTTTGCTTTGGTTCTAGTTACTATAATTAGCTAAGCTTATGTGTTGTTTTTGTTTCTTTTTTATGATAAACTGGCCTCGATTGAAGATTGCATCTGTACATTCATTTTCTTTTGTCTCAGCTCCCAGAGAAGATATTGGTCCTTACAGAAAGATTGATGATACTCCTATCAGTAGAGAATCGACTACACACGTAAATAATCTTGTGCTTCCTGGCAGTGGCACTCCGTGGCGAGCCCCATCTCTAGGAGAAAAGGGAATCAACTCAAGAGAGATTCCAAGTGATGATATGTCTAGAAACCGTGATCATAGTTGGAGTCAGCCTCAGAGGAATCTAGATAATCAGTGGGAAACTAATTTGGTTAATCCGTCACTCTCCAAATGTCAAACTGGTGAGGATTCTGCAGTGAACAGGCAGCCATTGATAAGTCTGGACAAAGAACAGGAAGACAATAAACTCCCCCCACCTTCTCCTGAGAACCTAATTCTTTTATACAAAGATCCTCAGGGTGAAATTCAAGGACCCTTCTCTGGAGGCGATATAATTGGATGGTTTGAGGCTGGATATTTTGGGATTGATTTGCAAGTTCGCCTTGCAACTGCATTAAAAGATGCACCCTTTTTACTACTTGGTGATGTTATGCCTCATTTACGAGCTAAGGCTAGACCACCACCTGGTTTTAGTGTGCCGAAACAGAATGAATTGACAGATACATTTACTAGGGGTAACTTTAGTGGCTTGGGTACTGTCCATCAGCTTGATACGATGAAAAGTGAACCGAGACATAACTTCACTTCGAAAACGGAGGCGGAAAATAGATTCTTGGAGTCACTCATGTCTGGAAATACAAGCAATTTATCTCAAGGTTGAGATTCTTTTTCACTGTTAATCCTCTACATTTTCCACCTATGTATCAACTACCGTCTTCATGTTTATTTTTCTTTCGTTGCTATGCAATGGTTTGTTTTTATGAGGTCTTTTTACTTAAATCTGATCCATGAACACTTTCACTTTTATTTTTATTGTTTCATTGCCATCTTAATGGATTGGGTTGTTTTGTGACAATTATAGGTTTGCCAGATTTTTTGGGCAGTACTACTGGCAATATGGCCCAAGTGGCAGTTGATGGTGGGAATGACATGCTCCTTTTGGCAAAGAGGATGGCACTTGAGCGGCAGAGGTCGCTGCCCAATCCTTATACTTATTGGGCTGGCAGGGAAGTGGCACCAATAGTTTCAAGACCGGAGGTTCTTTCTGAATCTTCAATATCACACCCACAACTTTTATCATCACTGAATGAAAATACTCTTCAGCCTCCTCAATTACAGAATACTGACTTGATATCCATCCTGCAAGGATTATCTGACAGATCTAGTACTGCAGTGACTAATAGTGTAGCTGGGTGGTCGAATTTTCCTGTCCCAAGTGGCTTGGATCCACTAAAGGAAAAACTGGACTTGCATCAAACTCATAATTTTCCTTCACAGATTCCTTTTGGACAACATCAGAGGCTGCAGCAGCAGAACCCATCCACTTTAACAAATATACTTGGTCAAGCTGTAGATAATCCATCTGGTCTTTTGACATCTGAAAATTCACTTGCTTCTGGTTTAGCCCAAGATCCACAATTGCTGAATATGTTGCAGCAGCAATACATGTTGCAGTTGCATTCCCAAGCTCCTCTGCCAACACAGCAGCTGTCAATGCTGAATAAACTCTTGCTAATGAAACAACAGCAGCAACAGGAGGAACAGCAACAGATCTTGCGTCAACAACAATTGATTTCTAAGGTACTTTCGGAGCATCACTTGAACCAGCGATTTGGAGAGCCATCTTTTGGGCATTTGCAGACTGCTGCAATACCTACTGGGAGTGCTTCTATAGATCCTCGGCTTCAACCATCTCAAGAATTATTTCAGATTGGTTCTCAGGTGCCAGCTTCAAATGTGCAAGATGAGCGTACTGCTGCTAGTTTCATGAATTTGCCTTTACAAGTGACCCAGGATGTTAGTTACAATGTTGATGCCAAAGCCCCTCATCTTCATCTTTCTCATGACCTGCATAATGTTGATTCCGGAGTATCTTTTCATCCTATTCATGACACTCATGAGGATACTGGCCTTGAAAGAAGTTGGGTTCCTAATCTTCCTGCAAAAATTGATTTTGTTAGTCGAAACGAATCCATGCCACCCTCATCTTTATCTGAAAGTGCACACTTGTCAGGGGTCGTGAAAGAATCCTCAAATGTGTCTTCTCATGTACTGGAACCTCTCCCTGTTTCTGATTTTCATGCTAATGTTTTGCGGGATCGGTTGTCAGAAGGCAATTTGAGAAGTGAAGAAACAGTAATTGTGCCAGTATCCGAGGCGATCACGGATCCTAGACATTCAGAATCTAATGGAAACTCTGTTGCTGTAGCATCATCTAATGTTTGTGCGGATGAAAATTTACAGCTTGAAAATGCCGCTGAAGTGGCAGTTCAAGTGGACAATTCTCATAATGAGCAGCAGGGTGAAAAGGAAGTATCAATTGATAATCCCTCTGGTGCAACACAGGTGAAGAATGAAGTTCGTGAGTCAAGAAAAAGTGAAAAGAAATCCAAAAAACAGAAATCAGCAAAGTTGAACAACTCTCCTGACCAGGGTAAGGGAGTATCAAAGGCATCCATTTTACAGCAAGCAAAGCAACAGGAAACAGAAGGGTCAAATTCTGGTGACACCAATATTGCATACGCTGATGGAACTTGCGGAACTTCTACTGTAAAGGCAACAAAAATCAAGCCTGCCATTTCATCTGAAATTGTCGACTCCCAACAATTGAAAAGTGTGTTGCCTACAAGTGTACTTGGAAATCATATTGAACCAGCTGATGACAAGAGTGGGCCACGTCTGGTTGAGCCTGTTACAGTGCAGAATTCACAGATACAGCCAGTTCAAAGAGCTTGGAAACCTGCTCCAGGTTTCAAGCCAAAATCTTTGTTGGAAATTCAGCTGGAAGAACAGAAGAGGGCACAGGAAGAAACGATGGTTACTGAGATCACCAACTCCGTGAGTTCCATGAGCTTGTCAACTCCTTGGGTGGGGGTTGTTGCCAACTCAGAACCGAAAATTTCTAGAGAACATCAGAGAGATGCAACTGAATTGAATGTGAATAAACCAGAAATTTCACCAACTTCAAAGAGCAAAAAAAGCCAGCTACATGATCTTTTGGCACAAGAGGTTTTAGCGAAGTCCGAGTTTAGAGAGGTGGTGTTGGCAGAAGGTGTCTCTAGCTTGCCTTATCAAGTTAAAACTGTGAATGTGGATTCTGTTGATGATGGAAACTTCATTGAGGCAAAAGACGCAAAGAAGAGTCGTAAAAAGAAAGACAGGTCTATTCGCTTAGACCAACAGTCCTATGCGAGTCATATTCTTGAGGAATTTGGAATGGCTAATTGTAAG
>JANIMX020000033.1:1861222-1884461 GCA_024582655.2 Erythroxylum kunthianum
AAAATAAATAATTTTAAAATTAAATTTTATTTATAAATTAATATTTATTTCAAATATATTTTAATTATTAAATCAAAATTTTATTTAAAATTTATATATTTTGAAGATATGTTAAATTTAATTATATTAATTAATAATTATTAACTTAATTAATTTAAGTGCAAAAAATAATAAAAGTATTCATAATTTTAATTAATTAATTAAATTATTCATAATTCTTATTAAATAATTAATATATTAAATAATTAATAATTAATAATATATATTTAGTTGATAATAAATCAGATTATAAAAAACTACTTTTTGTCGTTTTTATAAAATTTGAAAACTGAAAGAAACCAAAACAAAAAAAAAAGAAAAAAAATTCAAAATAAACAATTTTTTTTATTAAATTTGAAAACAAAAATCAAAAATCAAAAAAATAAATGAAAACAAACATATCCTAAAAAAATTGCAGCATGTTTATACATAAATCTCCTCAGCTTTAACGAGTGGAATAACTAAGGTGATGCTACTTTATTATTATTTGTTTTAAATAAAATAAGTTATAATATTTATAATATTATATATAATTATTGATATGAGGATATAGCTTCATAATAATTGTTAGCAATATATCCTTAGTTGTTATTTTAATAAAATGCTTATTTATAATAATTTGTAATTGATTAATAAAAATGATAAAATTAGAAATTATTTAATTAATCTTTAAATGGTAGCTATTGATCCAAACATAAATGCAAAATAAATTACAATATAAATGCATTGATTTATATTAAATAAGGTTATAAATTATAACAAATGCTATAATAATAAATTATAAAACTTTTTATAGAGTTGTAATTAAAATATTTATATAAATTAAGCGGCGGTGGTGCCAACGGCCAAGCCAACAACTCCGATAAGTACAAGGTAGTTGAAGGCCTTCTGTTGGATTTGTTGGATAAGTATCAACCGAACGCCTTTGCCTCGCTCTTTGTTTCTGGCGAGCGAAAATGAAGACTTTTGTGAAGGGTCGGTACCACGACGACAAGAGTACCGCCGCTGCTACTTTCGCCTTCAACGCCGCCGATGTCAAGCTCCGTGCTTCCTTCACCGACGCCACCGTCGCCAACGGTCCCAACTTGGACGGCCTGGCTCTTGCCCTCGAGAAACCCGGCTTTTTCATCGTCGACTACGACGTCCCCAAAAGGGTACCTCCCAAAAAGTTTCATTTCTTTACCTCAAGTTAGCTTGTACTGCATACTGAAAGTTTGACTTCAATTCTCGTGAAAATTTTGACCCGGTTACTGTTATTAGCCGCCAAATTTTTGAAGGAATTTGAACTAGGGTTTGTTGGAGGATTTGAGATAAACATGAAGTTGCAGCTTTCTAATTTCATTTTCATGTTTGTTTATTTCAATTGCTGTTTTGTCTTGTTCCGTAGGATTTTCGGTTTCAGTTTATGAACAGTTTGAGGGTTGCGAATAAGCCATTGAATCTGACGTACATTCATCATAGAGGTGATAACAGGACGATTCTGGATGGAAATCTTGTGTTTGATTCTGCTAATAAGGTGTCGGCTAATTACGTGCTTGGTACTGGGAATTGCAAGTTGAAGTATACTTATGTTCATCAAGGGTTGACAACGTTTGAACCTTGTTATGATTTGGCAAAGAATTCTTGGGATTTTGCGGTCTCGCGCAGGGTTTATGGTGATGACGTTTTGAGAGGAACGTATCAGACATCGAGTAAGGCATTGGGTTTGGAGTGGTCGAGGAATTCAACGTTCAATGGAAGTTTCAAGGTTCATTCTCATTCATCTCATAAACACAATCTTCCTTTCTTTCTCTCTGTTGCGGTAAATTGAATTGTAGCACGAAGCATGAATTGTACTTTGATATATGCTTATGAGCTTGATCTGTCCAAGGCAGATGTAAGGTTTTGAGACTAGTGACTTCTTAATAGTATAATCTGATTGTTCTTGGTCCGAGTTTTCGGGCTGTTCATTTGCACACCATTGTCTCATTTAGGATTAAGAAAGGATTTGTGAAGGAAATGAATGATTAACATGCTGAAGAAGTTCCAAGTGTTCACTTTTGCAGAATAATTGACTAGTTTGAAACTTGTTAGATATGACTTTTCTGTTGCTAATATCAGGAGGAGAAGGAGGTGTTGTAGCGTCAGTACTTGTTACGATATTGTGGAAAGGGTGAGAGACAAAGTTAATGTTTCGTCATGTATGTTGTTACGTCTACTTAGATTGATGTTTCTGATGCCATTAGATGTGATATATGATAGTTGAGCATCTTAGTACTGAAATAGTGTTGAGAGGCGAATCCGTCAAACTTGATCAACCATTTACGAGTAATCCTAATGTGGGTGGCATTTGTTATTATGGTACAAATCTTTTGTCCCACTGTTGTTGAGTATCAAAATCATGTTCCTGGTAAGATGGATGGCATTTCAAGGCTGATTCTACAGTATAACAACATGTTAGGACAGGTAACAATGGCTGTAATCTACAAGATCTTGGTACGAGGCTGCGCATTTCAGCTGTTTGTGGTCAAATACTTCTAAGATTCTAAACACTTGCTCTTACTTTTCTAATTCCAAAACATTTAAACTCTTTATTCAAAAAACATTCTGATGTTGGTGAATTTTTGCTATTACAGATTTCTGCATCCGTCGATTTGGCCGACAGATCGAAACCACCGAAATTAACTGCCGAGACTTCATGGGACTTGGAGATTTGATAGGTTCATCATACTTCTAGCATTTTACTGCAACTTCAATATTACCTTTGGAATTTCATGAAATTTTTACACACAGCTTAATGTACCATTGAGCTTATTGTCATTTCCAAGTGTTTCTTTTGAAATTGTAAGCGACATTACTCTGACAAAGTCGGCCTTTGTGGCTTGAACTTTGCTTCCTTTATATAAGGCATTTGGTACTACCAAGTATTTTGATCAATTCAGCTGCGTACTTTACTTAGAACCTGTTTGTTTTAGCGTTTGGGAGGAGCTTATAGCTCAAAACAACTCTTGATTCAACTGCTAGCTATTTGGTAAAGGACATCAAACAGTATCTGATAGCTGTTCAAGCCTCAAACAACTCCTGATTCAATAAGTTATTAAAAATAACTTTTTACAATCAACTATCAGCTCAAACAAACAGGACATTAATTAGGCTTTATGGAAGTTGTGGGCACAGGGGATGACAATGAGTCAGCCGAGTCTCTAAGGCTCAATTTCAATTGAGCTTAGATAAGCGGATACAAATCCGTTTGGGTTTGATAGACGGGCCCAAATTATTACAGTGGTTACCAATTTTCTTACACATAATTTTATTGTGAAAAAATAAAATAGAAAATGAAAATTCATTTTTATAGTTTTATAAATTATAAAATAAGAAATTAAAAACAGAAACTCAAATACAATTTTTTAATTATATTTTCAAATGAAAGAAGATATTTAAAAACATAATTAGCATTAAACAAGTCTTTAATAATGCACTCCTTGATCACGAGACATAGCGGTATCAAATCACAGTAATTGTGATTCGTGAGGGTCAAACTATAGTCTCGCCTGCATTGGATCTCAGCTCATATTCCAATCGCGTTTTGGCGGTTTAAAGTCCGCAAATGCATAATATAAACCGCCTTTAAACATTTTGAAATATTTGGCGCCTAATTCCTCTCTTGTCCGACCTGTAAATATCGCCATCTAAGTCCAATGCTATAATCGGCGAAACCCTAGATTTTCGTTTCCTCGTCGTCGGAGAAGCACGTTTTATCGGAGAAGATGGATAGAGAAGAAGAGTTTCCACTGTTCTCTGATGCAGAAAAGTCCCCGTCTCCTGTTCACGCAAGAAAGCTAAAACGTTTGAGAAAATCCACTGTAGGTCCTCTTGTAAGTCCATCGGACGGTGACGCTCCTTCGCTGCATGCCACTAGTTCTCCTGTATTTCAAACCCGAGATTCAGTGGAGAAGGATTTTGATGAATTTGAAGCAGTCAATGAGGTAAATTCCAGTTTGGAGGAAATTAATGGTGAAGAAGGTAGGATTGGGGTTAAGAGAGTGCTGGAATTTGAGGAATTTGACAAAGCATGTGAAGAAGACCAAAGGAATGTGTTTGAATCGGAGGAGGAGAGCAGTGGTTTCTCTGTGGAGAACGAATCTGGTGAGATAATTGGCGTGGAAGAGACACATAGCAAGAAGAGAAGACCAAACAGTTATGGATTTGATGATATTTCAACTGCTTCCACCGGAAAAAGGGGAGAGAAGGTAAGCCTATGCTTGTTTCTATACTAAAATGATACAATTCCATTGATATGGAATGTTTAGTTTGTTTGACTTTCGGAGTTGTTTTGTTTTCACTTTTTCATTAAGCAGGAAAGAAGAAACCGTCTTAAGGAGCTGCGTGTTGAATCTCAGAGATTGTTGAGAGGTAAATATTGTTAAAATCATTAACAATTGATGTTACATGCTTTACGAACGCTTTTATAAATATTTGAATTTCCTTTTCCCTTCTGTTAGAAACGAGAGATGCGTCGTTTAAACCTGTCCCACTTGTTCAAAAGCCAATATCCAGTATATTGGAGAAGATCCGGAAAAGGAAACTCGAGGTTGCAAAAAAGTGGGTGACCTTCAATTAATTGTATTCATTGCGAGTGTTGTTTGCCTTTAGTCATTCTGTGATTTTGCTGGAATATTTTGGTTGGCAGATCAATTGTCGAAAGTATAAGCTCTTTGTTTGATGACAACGAAGCAATTTCTATAGAGGATACGGTGGATTTTGATGTTGAGATAGAATATCATAAAGTTGCAAAGACAGATAGTGTAAACATAAAAGTTTGTACTGGTGAGATCAAGAGCAGTGGATCCAAGGATGACTTAGATCTGAGATATGAAAACGCAGCTTCTCCGAGGGTAAGTGAGTCGATCTTTCTTTTCCTTTAATATTTATGAATATCAAGTGTGCTTATATCTATGTCCTGCATTGACTCCATAGTCATCCATCCTGAAAAGGATACCCATCAAGTTTCTGGATTGCTTGTAGTATGCAAGTAATTTAGGAACTATATCTGATTTCATGCACATTCTGAACAACAGCTAGTGAATATGAGGTATAGGAAAAGCTACTGCTTGGCCAATCGTTTGATGTCTTGGTTATTGCTTGTGATCATTCAATTTGACATAAAAACTAGGTTTGAAGTTTTTACAGCTTTATCTTGTTTAAATACTGGAAAGTTGGCATATAATATTGTCCAGTAATTGCTTCTGCTAATCTCAGGCTCTGGTAGAGGAATCAAAGCAAAAGTTTCGAGCTCCTATTGATGATACTCAGGTTTAATTTGATATGTTCACTTTGTCATTTTCATTCTTGGATTACATGATAATCCGAAGATAATTCTTTGCTTTGACACTTTTATAGGATTTAGCTCTTGATTCCGAAAAAAGTGATTCTGTAGAGGAGCTGCCAGATGAGACACCCAGCAGTCCTCTGGAAGAAGATATGGCTCCTTCTGTACTTGCAATGAACTTAAAGCTTGATTCTGCTTCCCTTCTTGAACTGTAAGTTGTTTAGAAACTCTCCTTCTAGCTGTGAGAATGATATTGTTCTGTTGCATTTCCATCTTTTATCAAGAGCATAATTTGAATAATCGGTCATTTATGACTTTGGTCATCTGCCGTTTCAAGTTATAGAAGCCATCGATCAGCTCTATATCATTTGCTCTTGACATATCCTTTACTGACATCAACTCAGTTACAGGGATGACCTTATGGAATCATGTGGAGCTGGTCCCATGGTTATTAATAGCATGCATAGATATGATTACTCTGTAGTGCAACTTACTGTTCTAAAGGTGAAGTTATTGCTTTGTTGCTATATAGTTCTGATGAAGAGGAAAACGACAAAGAGAATGTTGATCCCCTCCTTCATGGATCTGTTGGTTTGTGCTCAACTCCAGTAGGTGATCCTGTCAAAGCTTTTGTCGATGAAGAAGCTGAGGAAGAAGATGATAGTGATAACGACTTAGGTCGATTCCAAGATGATGATGAAGATGAGGACAACACAGATTCTGAAGAACTTAAAGATATGATAACTCAATATAAAGAAAAGCCCATTGACGAGGAAATGCGTAATGAACTTCATCAGAAATGGCTTGAACAACAGGATGCTGCTGGAACAGAAAACCTTTTACAGAAGTTGAGATGTGGTTCTAAACAGGGAGATAAAACCCTGCATGAAGACACAGAGAATGAGGAAAGCGAAGAGGATGAAGATCTTTTTCTTAATGGGGCAGAATCTGTTGTTCCAAGAAATATTGTGCGAATGAATATGAAAAAGGCAAAGGAAATGATTTCCCAAATGTTTACAGATAAGAATGATATTTACGAATCATCTGATGATGAGGAGACTGAAAACAGGCTTGTTAAGGAGCGCCTCCATAATGAAGCTGTGAGTTGTTAGCAGATTATCCGGCATGATACTTGTGTTATTATTTCAATTATTCGTAAATCTTCGTTTGATAGATGCTAACTGCAAATTTCATCTGAAAACAGGAAGAGCAAGCTACCCTTTTATCACCAGCAGAGGATCGTGGCTCTAGAGAAATCTTTAGTCTTATAAAGAAACTGAATGACGCGCCTGATAGTAGGAAGCGAACCAGAATAACATGTATGATCTACAGCAAATGTCGCCCACTTGTTAATACTAGAAACTATTTCGGTGCACGTTGTCTCCGGACGACCTAGTAATGTAAACATATTTATGACTCGGAATGCTGTTTACTTCTGTTTTGCAGCCTCTTTTCATATGTTATCTATAGGAGGAAGCAGAATCTCATCATCCAAGGTAATGTAACATTTAAGTTGGAAGAATCAGTCTGCCCATTATCTTTCTAACTTGGTGACTCTCTAAATTTATATTTTGGTAAAGGTAATTAGGCTTATTATGGATGCAAGTATTCACTTCTAATTTAATACATATTCATAGAGGTCACAGAAACATTTAATTTAATTTTAAATTTAATATTGAATTTAAATGAAAAAATATTTTAAATTTTAATTTAAAGTTAATAAATTGAATCGACCTCTATACATTGATATGGATTGAGGAAAATTTGTTAATTTATTTGATGTCATTAACCAGAATTTTGCAAATGAAGCAGGCATCTTTTCTTAGTCGGTCCAAAAAAAATTCTCTGCCGTCTCTGAACAAGCATGGATCAGGCAATGTACGTTCATTTGTGTTTGAAAGAGATGATAGCAGAAACTCAGCGTCACTATCAGAGGAATCCTCAGTTGAGGTAAACTTTTTGTAAAAGATATTTAACTAGCCAAGTTCGTGCAATTCTGAGAGGTTTGTCCCAAGTATGTTGGTCCCTACGCGAGGTTTCCTCTAGACATTGCTCTAAAAAGTCATTGTCTGCGTAACAAGTGCCAAATTCGTTGCTTTTTCTTCTTCCTTGCAGATCCAGACACATAATAGATCAAGAAAAACTGCTTCGGCCAAGTTTAGTGGTACACAACTTGGATCCGACGGTACTCAAAACACTAAAAATGGCCGAGAGACAAAATCTGGTCCTTCTTTACACGAGATACTAAGATGCCCTTCTTTACAATCGACCAATTTCAATCGTAGCACAGTGATTGGCCATGTCGATGCCATATATGCGGCTTTCAAGTTGGATAAGAATCTTCCAAAGAAAGATTCCGGCGTATCTATAAGAACCAAGTAGCGTTGCTGCTCCGGCTGCTCAGGTTCATCACTTAAATCTCATTCATGGTGATGTTTGTTTTCTTAATTTTATTTATGTAAAATAATGAGACGTAATGCCTGCATTAGGGCCAGTAAGTACCTACTTGATTGCCCCTGGTCGTGTCAAAACAATATGTTCAAGTCGCTATACGTTCGTTCAAGACGCATCAAATTGCTTTCTGATGTTCTTCGGTTCATGCTAGTGAGTCGAAGTCCAAAGTAGAGGTCTGATGGGTTGAAGTCCCGAAGATGTGTGTTTCCTGCAAAGACTATGGGATCACTAACATTATACATGTTGCTGTGTATTGTTCTTGGGTGTACTAAACTCGCAAATGCTATGTTAGATAAATTCTTATGATTATATGATAATTCATAATTTGTTTGATCAAGTACATTTATTTAATAAATTATATGATATTAGTGAATTACGGATATTAATGAGTTGGATTGGTTTGTAGTTTGCGCTTGACTTAGTATTGAGTTTTAGTTTATTTGATTTATTTTAAGAAATTTATTTAATATGATGTCATTTTAGATAAGGTTGAGTCGTGCAAGTCTTAAATTGAAATTTGAATTAATTTTTAAGTTTAAATTTGACTAAAAGGGTTAAGGTAATTTTTTTAAAAAAATTTACTTAATTTTTTATACTAGTTTAGATTTTAAAAAGTAATTAAATATTTTAATTTTTAACAAAAAAATACACTGATGATAATTTTTTTATTAATATATATGACGTGACTAACTATATTAGATTAATATTTTTGTATGTGATTATAACATTTTGTGTTTTTGTTAGATAAAAATGTTAATAAATTAAAAATATCAAATATTATAAATTATTCATAAATTAAAATATTTTAAAAACAGTTTCTTTATTAATTATGGGTAAGACTTTGCACTATTAAGACCTTTCTAAATTTTGCTTAAAATTAGAATTTTTATCGGATGTTTTTGTGTTATATTTATAAATTAAAATATATTAAAAAATGTATAATTAAACATGACCCATCTTTAATAACTTCCATGTGCCATACTATAAAAGGCCACCACCAAAATGCGTTAAGTTAAAACCGGGTGTAGAGGATAACTTCCTTTAGTGTCAGTAGACAAGAAGAACCGCTTGTAGATATATAGCACACGAGTTTGGCCTGAAAAGCCTGGTCTTTTGCCCTAAGACACATTTTTACTGTCCGGACCTAAGTCAATAAATCCTCAAACACAACCATCAACCTGATCGAAAACCCCCATTTTTCGTACGTTAGATTCGTTAAATCTAACAAAACATTCCTTCTAAATCTTTGGATCCGATTATCAAAGATCTACGATTCCACGCGTGCCACGTTCGAATTATATGCCAACGACCAGACTCTCGAATTCGACTGTCTTCAACTTCGAGCTTCTCTCCAATGGCTGCAAAACCCCATCAAGGCAAGTTCTTCATTTTGTTTTGTTTTCTCTTCATTTTGGGTTCTCAACCACTTGGAGCTTTTGCAAACTCTGGTTCAGTCCCAACCCATCAAGAACCGGAGGAGCCTGCAAATGAATCCAACCCACAAGATATTTTATTACAGAGACTTGAGGAATTAGTGAGGAACTTAAGTGATATAGTTGCTAAATTAGAACCCAAATTGTTGGAGTCTCCAAAGATGGTGACTTTAGATAGGAAAGAGAGTCAAGAACGAGATAAGATTGATAGGAGAAGGAAAGTGAATGATGACGAAATGAAAGGAGAGAGCAAAAAGGGGGATGGAGAGAAGGTGAGAGCTGTTTCGGTCACCAAGTTTAGTCCTTTTTGGTCTGAGAGATTCCATTTTGTGTCTGCGGTGAAATTGGATTCTGATGCAACTTGTATTGATGTTTTGCCATTTCGAGACTATGAGGGGCTTAACAAGTATGTTGCTGTTGGGGACGATAGAGGGAGGGTTTATGTGTTCTCAACCAGTGGGGATGTTTTGGTTGAGTTTTACTCGAAATGCGATTCACCGATTACGGCCATGACTTCCTACTTGTCTGTGTATAAGAATGAGTGTTTTGTGGTGACTGGGCATCAAAATGGTGAGATTCTGATGCACAAAGTTTATGAGAGTTCAAATGGGGAAGAGTTAACATCACTGTTTATGGAAAGTTTTAGAAAATTTGCCTTTAATAAAAATGGGGATGAAGGTTATGGTATTACTATCTTGGAGATGCATCATGTTGGGAGATTGAGATACGTTTTGTCGTCGGATGCTAATGGGATGATCCGGGTTTTCAGAGAAAATGGGACCATTCATGGCTCTGCTATGCCAGTTAGCAAACCATTGGCGTTCTTGAAGCAAAAGCTTTTGTTCTTAACGGAGAGTGGCGCAGGTTCATTGGATTTGAGGACCATGACTGTCAGAGAATCCGAATGTGAAGGAGCGAATAATTCGCTTGTTCGGAGTTTTGCTTTTGATACCACTGAACGGTCCAAAGCGTATGGATTTACATCAGAGGGTGATCTTATTCATGTGCTGTTATTAGGGGATGTGATGAACTTCAAATGCAGGGTTAAATCCAAAAGAAAAGTCGACTTGGATGAACCGATTGCGTTTAAATCGATTAAAGGGTACTTACTGGTCGTCAATCAAGAGAAGGTTTTAGTATATAATGTTTCTTCTCATCATTATGTAAGGGCTGGTGGACCTCGCCTCATATTTTCTTCTGGTTTAGATGAGATCAGATCATCATTTCTTAATTACCAAGCAACAGAAGATGATTTCAATGGGAAAAATCTGATACCCTTGATAGCAAGTGATCATGAAAAGCTGATTATTATCGGACTTGGGAACGGGTTTGTCGGTATATACCGCTCTAACCTCCCGATATTTAAAGGAGAGTTCAACACAATGCTCTGGACAAGCCCTGTGATTTTCTTCTTAATCTTCCTGTTTGGAGCCTGGCAATTCTTTGCTAAAAAGAGGGAATCGCTTACATCATGGGGACCAGATGATCCCTTTACCTCCAATCCTGCTACAACTGGAGTTCCACTGGGTTCAGCTTCCGGAGATCGATCATTTGTCGAATCATCTTCGAGAAATGCTGATGTTATGGACTTAAGACCAGGTGGTTTGAGAGGTCCACCAAGGAGGTACCTTTCTCCATCACGGTATCCTGGAGGAGCAACTGCTCCTTTTAGACCAAGTTCCACTGATGCCAATGCGAGATCAACTTCTGTCGATCCTAATTACAGAGCACCTGCAGAGCTTAAATATAGGGGTCCGACCCTGGAGTCCACAGGTTTCCCCAAAAGAAGGGAGAGCATGTATGGAAACAGTCAAGTTGATGATGGCAAGTAACATCAGTTCCACCATTTTCATGTGTTGGAATTACAGAGCCTTTGGGGCCGCCATTGTTGTACCTGACTTACTAGTTGTTTAAGAAACTTACTAATAAGAAAATGAATCCTGCTTGCTTCAACCTTTTGAAGATCGTATCTAGACCATACTTTAGTTTTTAGTGATTCCTCTGTAGCTTCCTTCCAAGTTCATTTTGCCTTTCCAAGCTGTACTGACTTTGAGATACAGATTTGCACAAGCCTTGTCAAGTTTGAGATCAGCCTGTATCCACTTTACTCGTCTAGTCAATAATATTTGCAAGTCAAACTTTGCTTCCTCTTTTATGATGAATGTTAATGGTGTTAATTTACTCGTAAAATTTTTAAATAATTTTATTTATTTTAATAAGTCTTAATATTAAAAATCGATCAGTTAATTAATTAATTATTTATTTTTATAAAGTAATCAATTTTTTATAAATTAAAAATAAATAAATTAATTTTTAATTAATTTTTAATTTTATTCAATATTTAACCGATTAATTTAACCTTTTAAACCTTAAACCTTGTCTTTCTAATTTAACTTCCGGTCCCTTTTTAAAATATTGATGAATATATTTATAGACATTTTTTTTCATTTTAGTCCTTATATTTAATAAATATTATTTATTTTTATATTATTTTAAGTGTCTTTATTTTTATTTAAAACTTAAATTTTAATACGATATGGTTTTTATCTTTTCAATAGATAAAAAATTAATGTAAATAATAATTTTAAATATAAGAATTTAAATAACAAATATTCACTTCTTTTCATTATACTAACATTCTATTTGATAAAAAATAAAATTTCAAGTATTCTTAAAAAAGAAGAAGAAGAGAAATACCATAGATAATTTAAAATTAAATTAATTAAAGAAAAACAAAGTTGGTCCAAAGTATTAAACAACATAATGTTTCAAAAGTCGGACCAAAAGTTACACCAATAAGACAAAAAGTTCAAATCAGTTAAAGATTGAATATAATTAAAGAATTTTAAAAAATGATTAAAGAAAACTATCCTTACCAATCGAAAAATTTAAAGTTTAATTAAAAAATATTAATAAAAATAATTAATCGATTTTTTAGTTTATTATAATTAATTAGTTTATAAAAATTTATTGATTAAATAATAAATTGATTGGTTTTTATAAACAAAAATTATTAATTTAAATCGAACTAAATTGTTAAACCAAATCAATTCAAGAAGGCGTGCTTAGTGCTGCATTATACAATTTCCAAAGTTAGTCAAAAATATCAAAGAGCACAATGTTCAAAATTGACAGGAAAGCATCCAAAAGATATTTATCTTTATCTTTTTAGTCCTTATATTCTTTTAATATTCTCATCTAACAATTACTAGCCACGTGGTGAACTTCCATTCGGTCTTCAGATTCAGACAAAATCCGACAAAAAAGTCGTTATAACCAGGAATTAATTTCCAAAATAATCCCATCAGAGATTAAAAGGAAAATAAAAAAAAAACCTTAAATATTACGATTGATTAACCTTAATTTGCTTATAAACGAAATAATTTGATAAATTGGAGATTTTATTAATTGTGATTAGTGAGAATCTTGGTGAACCAAATCTTTCTCCAGTTTCTCTCCTCTACGTCGATGAAAGTGGGGGAGTTTCATCACGTAGAAGAGAGAAACTTATGAACACAGATTAAACCTAATTAAGGAACACATCAAAATCAGAATCCAAAATAGAAAATTTTCAAAAGATTGTGTATGATACTGTGGTTATGGCGGAGAAGCAACGTTTACGTGTTTTGGACGATTCATGACATGGTAAGCTATTGAGAGGACCAGCTGTCTTCTTCTTCTTCTTTTAATTTTTAATTTTTAATTTTAGTCTAAGTTCTGAGCTCTGACTCATTCTTGTTGAATCAGAAATTGGGTTTAGTCCAAGATTAAATTTTTGTAACGGAGGTTTCAGAGATTTTTTTTAAAAATCTATGTTAGTGTGCGCGTTTACCTTTTAAAATTAGGGGTTTGAATTTTGATGAATTGTTTAGGTTAAGTTGATGTCGCTATCGGAGGTTCCGAACTCTGCGTAATAAAGAAAACAGGGGGAAAAAGCCCTCTTTTTGTTGGTTTAACCAAGGCCTTGTGCGTATATGTGTGTCTTTTCTCATCTGTTTGACAACTTTAACCACAACCAGACAAAGAGACTCGTTTCCTCATCTCTTCTCTACTACTAGAAGACAAATTCTGAAAACTGTATTTTACTCGCAAGTCTTTTGTTTGTTAAATTTGATTCCAACTAACTCGGCTCGAACCCTGGTTTTTAGCGATTCTAGTTATGAAGTCTGAATTAGTTCAGGGATTTATTGATCTTTTCTTCTGTTTTGGTTGCCGAGAAAAAAATAAGCAAGAGTAAACCTGGTTCAATTTGTTAGGAGTTTCTTTTGTTAAAAAAAGAAAAATTCTTAATGATGACTGAATCAAGTGGAAGCAGTGGAGGTTCGTCGGAGGTGGGTATTCCGAGCGGGTTGAATCGGATTAGAACGAGTCGGGTCGAGCAACTGAGTTCGAGACTTGAGGAGTTTACGGAATCCAAGAACTGTGGAGGTTTGTCAAGGCCTCCCGTGAAAGGAAGGCCTAAACCGAACGTTATGGCTCAGGGACGTAGCGTTAGTGCTTCTTCAAAACAAGGTTGTTTCATGTGTTCTTCTTTAATTTAACGTTATATTTTTTCTTTACAGTTTTGTTTGTTGGGGTTTCGGTTTTGTGTTTTCGTTGTCTGTCATTTTCTTTGGGTTTGGAAATTCTAGAAATAGAATTAAGTTGTCAGGTTTGTTTGTTTGTTCTTTACTACTTTTGTTTTTTTTTTTTCTTTTCCGAACTGTTTTAGAATGGTGGTTTAAGCTGAGGACGAAACATAGACTCGTCACTATTATGGCTTCCCTTGCCGTTTTCTTTTTCATTCACCTGCTTCAGTTTCTTCGGGTTAAACAGGAATTTTCGGGACTAGTTGTTTCATAACTTACGATTTGTCAACCTGGGGCAGTTTGGAACTAAGCTAGATGTGGACATATTTGCTCAGATTGTAAATTTCTTGAATTGGCATTGTGTTTCTGAAGCTTCCATTTGATTATTGAATGAAAAGTCTCTAGCTTTCTTCTCATCATCGAGAAAAACCTGCCCATGTCAATATTCATATATAGCAAACCATCATCGCCTGAGAATCTTTGTACTTTTGTGGGAATAGCCCACGTTTTTGTTTTCTATACCCTTTCAATGAGTGTACGCTCTATTTCACCTGCAATGTTATTGTTTTGGCGTTGCTACAACATTCTCCTTCAGTTGCTGTAATATTTGTGCAAAGTTTCTCCATTATGGATTGCGGCTAAGATATTTTACTCACTTGTTGCAAACTTTTCCGTCTACATTGTTTTAGAAAACCTGCCTTCTTACTTTTAATTTTCATGCTACTGCCTAATTACTTGAGCCTTGTGAGAAGTGTTAAAACAACTAGTTATTGCATAGGCATGGGTCCTAAAAAGCTGAGATCGTCCGTTCTCTTCTTAATGGGGCTTAGAAAAGGTACTATATATTCTTGCATTTAGCCATTCAAAGCATGAAACTTGTGATTTGCAGATGGATTCTGTTCCTGTCAGTCAGTTTGAATTAGAATATAGAAATCTTGGGTCAGCCTTTGTTTTGTATTTTTCATGCCAAGTAATTTATATTTCATTTTGAAGCTTTTTTATGTATCTTTAGGAGTAAGAATATTGTCTTTACTTAACTAAAATATGTCATGAAGATAATTACAAAGCCAATACTTTGAAATGTGGAGTTTTTTGCTGCCGAACATTTCGGAGTGCATACTTCAGTTGGCCTGCAGGATTGAGTGTCTTTTTTAACTACTATTAGTGTGAAGAATGTGAATCGCTTGGTGTTTGCTCATTTGCTGTTGAATATTGGTATTCATATCCAGGGGGACTCACTTAAATGTTGCTTTTGTTTCCTTCACCAATCTTCTTTATTGAAAATTCCATCACTGGAAAATCATTTATGTATCTTTGTTTATTTTGGATGGTTGGATCCATTTATTCCCAAAATATCTGATTTTCTGTTCATATTTCTAGACGAAACGCATAAAGGAAGGAAGATATCTCAATGGCTCACATCTTACTTTTCCAGGGATGCTAGGCAAGTTGTCAGTGATGTCACTCCAAATATTGAGGTGATCATTTGTTTGGACTGCTATTCAATTGCTTCTGCCTACACCTATGCTTAATATGCTTTTTGCTTTACTAGAAGTACTGAAATAGCCATGCATCTATTTGACAGGAGCGGAGCATGGAAACTAAGACACCAGAAATAAGGGAACATGTGGGAAGTAAATTTTGCAATGGAAATGATAACCTAAATGCAAAACAGTCTTCTTTTGAGAATGTAAGACAGAGTAAACCATCAAAATGTTTGAAAAGTTTCTCACATGAGATAGTACCAAAAGGTGGCACTCAACCAGTGCAATCGCGGGCTCATAGTTACAGCAATCTGGAGGTAAACTTTGTTGGTTTCATGGTACGATTTAGTTGCGAATTTTTAATAAGGTAGTAGAAAAGGGTGCATTGGCATTCCATACTAGTTCGTTTGATTGGCTTATTTTTTAATTCCTCCCACAACTCAGTTTCTCTTTCATTGACCACTTGGTAAGCAGACTGCTTCTCTTGAATATGGTAAAAATCCTACTTTGACTAATTCGCGTATAAATGTTATGGTTTGGTGCACTATTTAATAATCTGAGTGCAACCATGTTCGATGTGATATGATTCTTAAGAAAATATAATTAGTTTATTGAGCCTTCTGACTGTAGAGTTAAACTAAAATTAGTAATCTTTCTATCTTTTATGTCATATCAGGAATTATTGGGTTCATTGCGGGCGAGATTTGATGCTGCTAAAGAAGTGGTCAATGCAGAGCTGGCTAGTTTTGCTGGAGAAGTGATTGATGTTCTTGGAAATATTGATGCTTCATTGGAAGAAGAGCAGAAAATGGCAGAGGATCTCCTGATTCTTGCTCAAATCTGTATGAAAATGTCCTGTGTTCAGTTTCGTTCCAAATGTGAAATAATTGTTCAAGATCTAACTGAGAAAAGACATCAGTGCCAAACAGGACTTTTGAAGTGGCTAATTACTCGAATGCTTTTTATATTGACACGTTGCACGAGGTTGTTGCAATTTCAGAAAGACAGTGAACCAATTGATAAGAAATCTCTTAGAAAATTCAAGAGATGTCTGGAAAGAATTCCTTCAGTTGATATGAGTTGGGTTGCCAATCGTGGGATTGCCGAGTCTGATCCCGATTATGCTTTAAATCATAGTAGTGATGCCAAAAAACAGCAGCTGGGACAGAGTAACTACTCTAACCCCCCTGAGGCAATGTGTAGTCGGCTTCAAGACGCAGCTGATGAGAGTGATGTAACTACCAGAAACAATTCTCAGACCCGTGGACAAAATTTGCTTGCTCAAAAGTCAAAAAATGGCATTACTTTGCAAGAAGCTGATGGCAGGTTTGCTGGAAACTTGGTGAATGTATCCAGTTTTGGTTCACTTCCTGAGGAGGGAGAAAAATTTGGTGATTATCTCCATGACCGAGGACAGGTTTTGGATGAATCTGATTCAGAAATATGTAGGATATGTGAAGAAATTGTCCCAATTTCACGACTGGAATCACATTCTTATATATGTGCATATGCGGATAAGTGTGACTTGAATTCTGTAGATGTAGATGAATGTCTTTCAAACTTTGCAGAGATATTGGAACAGATTATAGAGTCTCGAAATACGAATGGCCATTCTTTATATGACAGCCCTGATAATTCAAAGATGCAAGCCACAACCGAAGTTTACTCTCCCAGAGTATGTGAATGGAGGAACAAAGGTGTTGAAGGAATGGTCGAAGAGATACATGAATTGGATATTGCCAGCATAGATGATTCTCTCCTACCATCTTTTAGCCTCAAAGGCCACATGGCTATGAAGTTATGTAACTATGGTGCATCCTCCTCAGCTGGGAGCATGACTTCAGTTTCATCCACAAATACTCCTAGGGCTGGTCACTTTGATTCTTTCTGGTTAGAACATAACAATCCTTCTGAGCTGGAGGATACCCAGCAGGTTAGTCATTCTTGTTGGTAAAACTATGGTTTGGAATATAAGACTTGTTTGTTACTAGTGTCAGCTTTATGGTATAACATTCCTTATGATGCTAGAATCAGCTTTATGGTGGCTTCCTGAAGCCGACCATCTGTAGCTATTTGCTTGTAATCTGATTTTACAATTGCATATCATATTAAAATGTTGGATTAGCAACATAAAAGTTTCTTGAATCACCTTGAAAAACTTTATAGATAGAAATGCTGTATTAGTCCTATTGAGCCCCTGGAGACAATGTGGGTAATTATGTGAGACAAATTGGTGTCTTGAAAACTTTCTTCTGCAGTTTAATATGTTGTAGCGTCCATTCTAATGTTTTATTGTGAAACTACACTAGTGCTTCATGTCATATATCATGGGCTTGTTTAATTTGTTTGGACGCATTTCTTACCAACTATGTTGCATGCTATAATTATTTCAAAATGTTATTTTGCTGGAAGTAATGGCAGGTACATATTTTGTAATGTTATTTTCAGATGATGGATCTTGCCAACATATCACGTTGTGTAGCTAGCACTGATATTTCCAAGGAAGGGGCACATGATTCTCTGCTAGCTTATTTGCAAGATTTGCAGGATGTGTTACAGCAAAGCAAGCTAAAAGCTTTGGTAATAGATACTTTTGGGAGCCGGATAGAGAAACTTCTGTGGTACACTATTAATCACACTAGTTCTCTTAGTAAAAGGATGGGACACTCTTGTTGATTATTCATGACATCTCTTGCAAAATTTGCAGGGAGAAGTATATACTTGCTTGTGACCTAACGGATAGCAGAAGTCCAAAAGGTGACGGCAAGCACATGGAATTTCCTAAACTTCTCCTGGATTGTGCATCTCATAGCAGTGGAGCATCAACTCCTAAGAACTCTTCACAAAAAGAGCGAACAAGTATTGATGATTTCGAAATAATCAAACCAATTAGCAGAGGTGCTTTCGGAAAAGTCTTTCTTGCTCGCAAACGTATAACAGGAGACTTATTTGCAATAAAGGTATGTAACAATTCACTTTTTCCAATTTTGGTGACTGAAAATGTAGTCTTCCAGAGAGCTATTTTGACTTTTCCTTGTTATATAGTTCTTGAAACATCCTTAGTCACTTCAATGATTTTTTATTGACTTGTTTTGTGGAATATTTTAGTTGTGAAGCAAAGATGACAATAGCAACATTTAAATGAAAACTGGTCGTGTTTTTTAAGTTACATTTTACTAGTTTATAAATGCCAGTTTTTAAGTTTATTTTTTTTATTTATCCATGCAATCTTTATGGGCAATGAAACTGGGAAGTCTACTTGCTTAAAAAGGTGTCAGAGAGTTAAGACATCAAAAACAAGGCCGGTGATAGCTAATTCATTAACTTGTCTACATGTCAGTATCAGGATGTGATTGGTACTTCTGATATAGTCGACTGAGCTATAAGTGCTAGCATAGGTGAAAAGAACTAAGGCATTTGCTTTCACAGAAAAATGAAAAGTTCGAATCTAATTTTGATAATTTAATAATTTTTGTCGTGAACTTTCTGACTGGTGATTTCCTATATTCACCCAATATAATTTTATCGATTTTCTCATGCAGGTAGTAAAAAAGATGGATATGTTGCGGAAGAATGATGTTCAGCGAATAGTAGCGGAGCGTAACATACTGATAACAGTTCGAAATCCATTTGTGGTATTATATCTGTCTAACATACTCTCAGATATGAAATGTTTTAGGTTCAAGTAAAAAGATTAGATATGGCTTTCAATTTAGGATTTGATCTGCTTCAGCTTCTTGTCCTTGCTTGAGCAGCTTCATTTCTTTTGACCCTGCTTATTTAATTACTAACTTTGATTTATGTGGGTCTAAATACGTCTTCTTGTCACCACAGGTTCGTTTCTTCTACTCATTTACTTGTAGAGATAATCTATATCTGGTAATGGAATATCTCAATGGTGGTGACTTGTACTCTTTGCTGAGAAAAGTTGGTTGCCTTGAGGAAGAAGTGGCTCGGATATACATTGCAGAATTGGTTTGTATTTTTTATTTTGAGTAAAAGGAACCATGTATTCTCAGTGTTCATCTCAATAAAGTTGGTTCTTGTATTTTCCAGGTTCTTGCATTGGAATATCTCCATTCTATGGGAATAGTGCATCGTGATCTCAAGCCAGACAACATATTGATTGCACATGATGGGCACATTAAGGTTTGATGTGATTTACTGAGTGTTTGTGTGCATGCATACATATGGGTGGCTGCGCCTTTAGAGCATTTAATTGAAAGGGCCTGATGCTCCATATCTTCTATGTTCATCTATTCAAATGTGAAATCTGCTTCAAGTAATAAATCAATATTCTTTTTCAAGATACTTATTCCTGCCAAAATTCAACGGGAAAACTCTTCTGTTCTACAAAGTACTTCATCAGTAACTGTTTAGAAAGTTGTCTGTCTTCTTCTACTGTAAGACTATTGAAACGTTAGTTTTCTTCTTTGGATTGTATATGTTAGGCATTTCAGGTGATTTCCTGCATATCTTGACACCTTTAATATTTATGTTGTCTTCATTCCTCCCTGTATTAACAATTCCTTATATTACCAGCTTACAGACTTTGGGCTGTCAAAAATTGGCCTTATAAACAGTACAATGGATTTATCAGGATCTGAGACAAAAGGAGATATATCTCTAGATGTGCTTACTCCACGCAGTCAACATTCTGAAAATAGAAATCAGCATTCAGCTGTGGGAACACCTGACTATCTGGCCCCTGAAATTCTTCTTGGAACTGAGCATGGTTTGGTTCATAACCTGAAGTTGGCCTTATGTAAAGCTTATGTACCACTTCAATTTACCTCTCGAGTGTCATGCAGGTTATGCTGCTGACTGGTGGTCTGTGGGAATAATCCTCTTTGAGTTGATAACTGGTATTCCACCTTTTAATGCTGACCGGCCTGAGGTATATTTAACTCTTCTGTTTATCTCATAAATGCTACCGGTTCAGGTGGGAAGCCAAGATTGTGTGTATTAAAGTAAACACTTTTCAACATGGAACTAATGCGTGGAATGTCTATAGATTAACTGTAGTGTTTATCTTCAAGAAACTTTGCTGCAATAGATCAGATTTGTAGAGAGAGCAGTCATTAACTCTTATGGCTTTTCATGTTTGCAGTTAATATTTGACAATATTCTTAATGGAAAAATCCCATGGCCTTCTGTTCCTGATGACATGTCTTATGAAGCCCAAGACTTGATTAAGAGGTGGGCGGTGAACTTTTCATCTGCATGGTATTTATGGCCTTCATTAGAAGAAAACATGCTTCAACTTATCAATCATTTATGTCACCTTTCTCTTTTTAGGTTGCTTATTCTTGATCCAGACTGGCGGTTGGGAGCAAAGGGATCAACGGAGGTAAGCAGCATTTCACTATCTTAGTTTTGATTAAGGAATACAATCTTCAGTTTGGGTTTTCTGAATTGATTATATTTACTTTATAGGTTAAAGCACATCTATTTTTTAAAGGAATTGACTGGAACAACCTTGCCTTGCAAAAGGTACACCCTTGCTGCAGATTTGGATTTATAATTTCTTTATTAACAGTCATTCTGCTAGAACTGTATTTCATATTTGTGCCCTTATTTTGCTAGTTTTGTCATTTTCTTAGCCTTCACGAACCAATGACATCCTTCTCAGATGCATTTTGTAAAACTAGTCACTGAATAGTCAGAAGCATTGACTGATATCCGTTGTGCCTATCAAGATTGCATTTGGTGTATTTTCATGAAAGAACCTTAAACTTTGCAATCAGTTGAGAATTTTTTCTTAGTTGGAATGCTGTGGATCATCTCATGTCAATAATAAGCAATTATATAAGTGAAACTAATTCTAGTCTCTGCTTTCTGAGTCTTTATTTTCTTCAATTCTTTCCTTCTATGAACAGGCTGCTTTTGTACCAAGTCCTGACACTGTAGATGACACAAGCTATTTTGTTTCACGATTTTCTCAAATTTCTACTGGAATACCAAATGATCAAAATAGTAGCAATTCTGATAGTGAAAGCTGCGACTCATCCTCAAACTCTGGAGATGAGGTGGGTTCACTAATACACCTTTGTGAGTAAATTTGTTTTAGTTCTACCTCCGGTAACTTTTTGCTCCTTTTGGTAAGAAACCAATGAAATGTGCATGCAACTGAAACTTTCTTTCGCTAGATATGGTGTTTTTGACCAACTTGTGGTCGGAAATTAATATAAAAGTTCTGAACAAAGGTTTAGTTAATTGTTTCGTTTTCTTTCCCTGGACTAATTCTGAGGAAGGTGGAAAGTGGGGAGTGAAAAAACTCTTATATTATCTCCTCTGAGGTTATAATGTGTTGATGTAGTGAAGGGAAGGTGGAGCTAAGGGTAGTAGTTAGACTTGCTCACTTTCATTCTTTTTCTTGTCACAGACGCTGTGGTTGAGCTTTTGTCATATATCATCTATACTTCTATTAGATTGATGAATGTGGTGATTTGAAGTCTTACATTTTCTGTTTCCTCTTGTTTTAGATGGATGAATGTGGCGACTTGGCAGAATTCGACTCTATGCCACTTAATCTCTCATTGATAAATTTCTCTTTCAAGGTAAGGTTTCTTGTCAATGGTATAGTGATAAAGTCTTGGGATAATTTCCATTAACTTAACTCAACTTTAAGTTCACAACATACCTCGGTTTGTTGAATTTAAATGTCTCTTGCAGAACTTGTCGCAATTGGCATCCATTAATCACGACGTGTACGTGCAATCTGGAAAGGATTCAACAAAGTGCTCTCCATCTAGAGCACCAGATACGTAGTTTATTGCCTCCTTTAGTTAGAAACATACACCACAGGGGAACTTGCCAATCATAGTATTATTGAAAGGGAAGCTCAAATAATCTCTGTACATATGCATTCACAAATATGAGAGGGATAGAGGGACATCAATTGTAATTTATCTCATTTAGAGTTCTTAGAATTTTTAGATGTAAATGAAATGGGGATAGATTTTTGTCTGTTTTTTTAGAAAAAGAGATAAGTCAAAAGATTAGAAAGTCAGACCTTGTTAGTCTCCTTTCTTCTATTTCATTGTGCAAACCACTTTAGCCAGTAGTCCCTGTTTGTACTAGGAAGCCATTGTGAGTTCTTGCAGGTAATATGATCAGAATCATTAGAAGTGGAGAAATAACAAATTGACGATTTAGAAAAAGGAAAAGAACCCTTTGAAACAGTCTGTTTATACTGTATATCTATGCTAATGTTCTGCATTAGCAAGTAAAATACTTCAATACAAGTAATTCTGAACGATGGTGTGATTCTTGTGTGCATATATATCCAGTGATTGTTGAAAGACTGAATTAGGAGATATTATCTAGACTATGTGCTAGAGCAACATGTAATATGTAACATCACTTAACAAATTAAGCGACGGACATGATGCTAAGTAAGTCCCTGAACTTTCATTTTTCTAACTTTTGGTGTCTTACTGGGATCTTGAGCACCTATTATCATCTGTGAATGATGGAATATCTTTCACTAATATATGAAAAATGAGCATCCTTGGTAAAGGGCTTTACTATTCATTGCTGTTGTGTGCATGCCTGTGCATTATATCCTCTCTTTTTTTGGTTTTTGATGAGGATTTCTTATATCAGTCTCTCTGATTTAGAGTAAAACAGATAAACCCCTTTCTTCAAAATGTCGTATTTACAAGTGAAATCACCAAAACTAAAGTTATGAATGCAGTTGTGACCAAGACAAGTTGATAAATAGGATCGTTGAGATTGAATCTCTTATATATATAAATATATATATTATTAAATAATGAATTTAAGGAGCCTATCAAAATGATTAATTGCCTCTTTAGAGACATTGATGATTGACCCAAAGATCTTAAAAAGTAGAGAGGATAGGTTGCCAAGCTTCTCTTGTACTTCTTTAAGAGAGCTATCCAATTCAGAGGGTATCTTTACCTTTGCTATTTCTTGCCTTAATTCAAA
>JANIMX020000033.1:1884561-1909732 GCA_024582655.2 Erythroxylum kunthianum
TATAAAGATTTTTCCGCTGTTTAAATTACTCTGTAAAGTTTTGTTAAATGAATGATATTTCTGAACTGCTAGAGTAGAGATACTCTGTAAGCCTTGCATACTCGGTTTAAGGGTGCCGTGTGTGTCCTTAGCTCGGGTATGCGGCGGTTGTCGCGTGCTCGGCGCGGTCCGGAACGTGACATATCAACACAAATACAACAACAGGATTGCAAAGCCATTACAGTTACTGAAACGGCAGATAACAAGAATGCAATAACCTTGGCTCTGATACCAATAAAAGCAATTTAATAGAGTCGATTAATAACAATATACATCATACCTGGATCCATATGAATATCATAGAAGTTTATTCCCTCTCAGCCTTTGATTATTTTCACTACTTCCCAATGGTGCAGAAACTTCTGATATCCTATACTGTTTTACAGGAGACTTAGTTTCCTTAAAAATGTATCCGTTGATAGTCACCTTTTTCAAGAGAGAGGGACCAACTCCTTAATACCAAACACCCATTATCTTAGGAGCTTTGTATTGGACTCAAATCTATAAATCTGTAAGTGACATGGGCCACTTAATAATCTAACATCACAAACACTATTTTCATGCTGAATCACATGCAATCTTACCACAAAATATTGATCAGAGCATTTTCAAGTTTTTGAAATTTAGTGGCCATATCCGTGTCATTTTCTATGGAGGCTGCCAACGCTTAATTCTCATCACTTGAGGAGATAGGAAACGTATTATCCTTAGCCATTGGAATCGTGTTGCTTGAATTTATCTGAAAGCACAGCACATGATAAATCTTCAAAAACAAGTAACCTTCTTGTACAAATTTCTCCACAATCTTTTGATCAGTCACCAACTCACCATACTTCCTCATTTGATTCACTACTTCTATAAGTTCATTGAAGTAGCCCTCTCTAGAGTCGCCATCCTTAAAAGCGCTCTCAAACTTACTGAGAAAAGTCTGAAGCTGGACTGTAAGAACCTAGACAGTACCTAAAGACCCATTCTTGAGTGCATCCCATGCTCCTTTTGATTTTGTTGCAGTTGAAATTCAACGAAAAATGACATCATCGACAGCTTACTGTATGAAAAAGAGTGACTTGACATCTTTCTTCTTGATATCTTTGAGTACATCAGCTCAAACTCCAACCTCAGGCTAGCCTTCTCTACTAGCTCCCATAGGTCTTGGGAGATGAAAAGAGTAACAGACATCATAGCAGTTTCCTTTGAACATTGGTTGGATTCACACCTGTAGAATTGTTTGATAGTTTTTGGATCTGCGTAGCTCTCATACCAGATGATATGTTTACAATCTGGACAATAAAGCAAATTCAGAACCTTCTCTCTTTGACTGCAAAATCAAGAGAAGTACAAAACAAAAGTGAACAAAATAAATGACAAAAAAAAATAAAAATCTTCACAATTTCAACAACCCACCATCCATTTACATTACGTAAGATAACAGGCAACTTTGCTCACTGCAATCACAGAAAAAAGGAAAGAGCAAAAGGTGGCAACTAAAAGATAATCAACTTGTTGATGATTGCTGGGGGACCTAGCAATCGATTCTAACTTTTGACATTGCAGTCACTTGGTGCTCTGCTCCACACCAAACAGCTGTACCTTCTTGTAAGGGATATGAGATCAATTATGTATCCAAAAGTCTTAATTTTACTTTAAAATAATATTATTTTAATATTTTAAAATTACATGTTTATATTTTTGCAAACTAATTCAAATCAATCGAATTCGATCTTAATAGATTAGATCGAATGAGCATCTTTACTTCAAATTTCGATCCTAAGCATCAATTTCTCTCTTTGAAAATTTGACAACAAAGCAATAATTGACTTGTTCATGAACAGAAAAGCCACCATTGAAAGGAAAAACCAAGAAGATGATTTCATAGTGATGATAGAGAGTCTTATCCAATTCTTCCACCTGTGAAGTTATCTTCTCCGCATCAAACATTCTATGTTTATTCGATGAAGGAAAAGAGCAAATCTCCAGGAGTATCCATTGATGTCTACACAAGTGAAATGATTAAGGAACGTATGATACTTACTAACCCAATAACTCTTGCTTTTATTATAAAATTTGTATTTAAAATTTAAAAAATTGGGTTTTTAAATTAAAACATTAATTTTACTTTTTATCTAAACTAGAAATTTTTATTCAAAATTTAAAAAATTAATTCAATAAAGAGAAATTAGAATTTGTTAGTTACTAAAATCAAATTAAACTCATATTTTAAAAGAATCTAAACTCAAACTTTAATAGGAAATCTATTATTAGATATTTTTTAATTTTTAATAACACAATAAATTCGGCCGAAGGACATCAATTGTACACAGTTTTCTCCTTGATTTTTTTTACAAAGAAACTGTTTCCGTGAGAACATTTGACCTTTCACTTATAGAGAAGTAACCTTACCAATTGCTCAAAAGTTCGTACTCTTTTTTTTTTTAATTTTTAATGCAACAACACCCAGTAAAAATCTTTCTATTAAACGGGGTTTGAGAGGTTTAATAGTACGCAGACTTATCTCTAACTAATAGAGAGAATGTTTTCAAATGACTCACGTAAAACAGAAAGAAAAATAGATAATAATAGAGGAGAGAAAAAAACTACAACAACAACAACAATAATAAGAACTCCCAAGTTAAGTTAGATTAACTTATGAAACCTACAATAATTCGTTTACAAGATATCATTTATCTGAATCTTAGTATGCTACAGTTATCTATTACAGGTCATGTCTTTGGCAAGTTTTAACGCTGTCATATCATTTTTAATCACCTTTCCCAATTATTCTTAGGCATTTTTTTTTCTTTTACAGTCTCTGTGTATTATCTTCTCGCATCTTCTTACTAGAACTTCTGGATCTCTCCTTTTAACATAACCAAACAACCTAACTTTTATCTTTCTTAATTTGTCAATGATATTAACTACTTTTACTCTCTCTCACCGTTACATTCTTGAACTTATCTCTTAGGTTTTAATAAATACAATAAAACAACTTAACATTTTTCTAATTTTTAAATTTGATTTTCTTTCCATTTCTAATTTTGAGCTTACGTGGATTTGAAAGTGGGACCCTCGAATTAAACTTGGTGGATGCCAGCACGTCATATAATTACCAAAATGCCCCGACATATGGTCAACGACAAACTTTTCAAACATGTATTAATATATACATATACTTGTAAGAAATAAGTGTGACTGACCGTATCCTGTAGTGTACAACTACTACTTCCCATTTGGTTTTCTTGGTACAAATGTTTGACTACAATACGACCCGAATCCTGACCGTTGAAAATGCGTGCTAATCAATTATACGATGAACAAACGGCCGCGATACCGTCAAAATACAATGGATACCCACACATGGAATCTTTGCCCAGTGGGGACTTCAGGGGGACCATTTGTCAACTGCACAGAGTACTGTAACGTACTGTCTTCACATTAGACACAATTGAGACTTTTACCTACCACTACTTTACCCTTTTACTATACTGCCCCCGTAAGAATACTGTATCCACACAGTTGCCACTGTCCTTCACAATAAATACTTTGTTCAAGGACAATAAATTACAAAAATTCAGTTTTTTTATAAAATTTATTGAGTTTAAATTATTATTTAATTAAGGTATTTAAATCTTAAATTTTTAACAATTTAATTTTGTTAATATAATTAACAAAAAAATGTAAATATAAACTTTATATAAATTTTTAATATTAAATAAATAACTTTATCACTATTGTATTTATTATGAAAAGACTCAAAAAATTATGTGACTAAAATAAGAGTTAATTAATTTTTACGTTATTTTTTAATTATATTAATAAATTTTAATAAAAAACTTTTAAATTGAAATATTTAATTTAAAAAAATTAAAAAATTAAACACTATTTTTAAAAAAAAAATAACACCTTTTTTATTCTTTTTATCTCATTTATACAAGACAATTACTCAGCGGGGTACAAAATCCTGGCGGCAGTAAACTGAAGATTAGGACAAGCATTGATCCGACGTCGTTTTCATATGTCTAGATCTCGTCCTTATCATGTTACATGGATTGGCGGTTTGTGTTGTGTTTCATTAAATGTAGGCGTAAGAAATTGGAATGAAGTTGGGATAATAATAATATAATAATAGAAGAAGATAAGAACAAAAGTTGAGTTCTACTTCTCTCGTCTTGCAAAAACATATGCTACACGTTCTTGTTCCATACCCACCTAAAGTCAAATATGTCCCCATCCTCGCTTAGAACGTGTCGGTCTCTTAAATAACTCTTTTAAATATAAAAAACATAACAAATTTAGTTTCTCCGGCTTCACGGATGAGGGATATCAATTATACATCACTTTTTTTTTATATGTATTAAAAAATAATATTTCCGTGACTCGAACACGTAATCTTTTAATCACAAAAGAATAACCTTACAAATAATTTGAAAGCTCGCTCTCTTAAATAATTTTAAATATACAAATTATTATATTTAGTTTTACTCTGTACTTATTTATTTTAAATTTTTTGTTTAATATATATATCACCGAAAGTTAAATCATTAAGATAAGAGGTTTAAAAGGTTCAATCGGTATTAGACTGTCATGAAATCGATTAATGATTAAATAAAATTAAAAAATTGTCCTTATTTATTATAGAATTTGAAAAAAGATATTATTAAATAAAAATTAATCGATTTATTTTAATTTATAAAAATTTATTAATTTATAAAAATTAACCGATTAATTAATAAATTAATCAATTTTTTACAACAAAAATTATTAAAATAAATCAAACTAAAAAATTCCACGATTCTAAAATTTTGATGTAATTTAAGATATTATTAAGTATTTACAGAATTGTCCTTTTCCCTCTGCAACAACAAGTATGCGAAAAAATATGATTTAAGGAAAAGAAAACTCTGTAGCTTTTACCGCTAAACGACAACCACCGCCTAGTCCGACTTCTTCCGACAAATGTTCAGCAAGCAATCTACTCTTGACACGTGGACGGTAGGATTTCATCACCTACCTATAAGCTATTGTCTTTTTAAACCGTAGTTAAGAGGATTTCATGTCTGTTTTTAAACCTTCACTACGGTTAACGTGCGCCGCTTTTTATCTCATTTTTAATTATTTTCTCCAAATCTCTCTCTCTGTTCTCTCTACTTCCTTCCTCTCTCTCGAATGTGATGTCTCGTCTCTGTTCATCACGTGCACTCTCTCTCCCTCTAGAGGGATGAGTATGAATCCCAAAATAGCTGCCTTTTGGGACCGTGAAACTCCGGTCACCGGACCTTGTTGGATCGGTTTTGCATTTGGTTTTTTATTCTAAGAGAGGAGATTTCTGTGTACTGTTGAATTCTAAGTTTTCTTAGAAGCAAACGAGTATCTCCGTATCCAAATTTCAAAAAGACCAACTATTGTTGATCGGGTATTCTGAATCTTCCGATAATTCATTGATGGAGTAGCCGAGGTTTACATTTTTCTCTAGTCCGTTTGAGGAAAGCAGTGTTTTTTTTCTTAAGTCTGTTCAAGGAAAGAACATGGAGGCTGATAAGTCCTCTCACATGAAAGTCTCTACAGCTTCTGGAGAAGCTACGGGCGTGTCTTCCTTCGGAAATCAAGTCACTTCACTTCCAGTGGCACCACCAAAGAAAAAGCGAAACCTCCCAGGAATGCCAGGTCTGTAATAATTCGATTCTAAGTCGTGAAAGTCTTCACTTTTGGTAAATTACTGTGAATATGTTTTATCTATTATTATGATTCTCTTGGTTTAGATCCAGGTGCTGAAGTGATTGCGTTATCGCCGAAGTCCCTTTTGGCCACAAACAGATTCGTGTGCGAGATCTGTAGTAAAGGCTTTCAGCGAGACCAGAATCTCCAGCTTCACCGACGAGGCCACAACTTACCATGGAAGCTTAAACAGCGAGAAACCAAGGAACCTCGCAAAAGGGTCTACGTGTGTCCGGAGCCATCTTGCGTGCACCATAGCCCAGCTAGAGCTCTCGGCGACCTTACCGGAATTAAGAAACATTTTTGCAGAAAACACGGCGAGAAGAAGTGGACGTGCGAGAGATGCTCCAAGAAATATGCTGTACAATCTGATTGGAAAGCTCACATGAAGACTTGCGGGACTAGGGAGTACAAATGTGATTGCGGCACTTTGTTTTCCAGGTTCTTAATACCCTTTTCCTCTTCTGTTTTTGTTTTGGTCTAGGACACCAAACATCCAAATGGTTTGGAGCTGATGTTTCAAGATTTGGTTTTGTGTTTGGTGGTGTGTGTATACATACATACAGGAGGGATAGTTTCGTTACGCATAGGGCATTTTGTGAAGCTTTAGCTGAAGAGAGTACAAGAGCACAAAACGTTGAGATTCTGGATAAAGTAGGGATCAATCACAATGCGAAGAGTACTGCAGTTTCTTCGCCACCTCCTCAGCCTCTTACACCATCCACTACTGTGGTTTCTCCTGGTGTATCTGTTCAAAGTTCAGGTTATTACTTTTGTCCTTCACGTTTGTAATGTACAGATTGCCCATTTCTAACAAGGATTTGTACTGTTTATTAGGTGGAAGGTTAAGTAATTGTGTTTTTCTCTCTGATTATGGTTCTCTGAGAGATGAGATGATGCCTCTCCTTTTATGATATGCGCTTTTGTGCGTGCATGAGAGGGAGTTGCTTCAAGGAGTTTTGTTGTGATTATACTATAGTAGTTGCAGTCCATAATAAGTAAGCTCAAAGATCGAAAAGCTCCAATGGAGGTTTATTAGGTTTTAAGTGAAAAAGACGCCATTAATGATTATCTCTTTTACTTGTAAAGCTATCGACTTGATGTGAACTTTCTTTGCAACCCTCCATTATTCATCCAAAAAGTTATTCCTTTAACAATCTCCTTTTGCTTTTCGAATCATTTCACTGTTTCTTTTCGTTCATTCCTTCATTTCTGATCACAGAATTGGCTGAAAATCCAAATGGACTCTCACCACCAACACCAGCATCTACATGCTTCACTGCAAGAGCCACGAGCACAAGCTCTTCAAGCTCTACAAGCAACGTGTTCGGGAGTATATTTGCGAGCTCAACCACAATTTCAGAACAAGCATCATCATCATCATCACCGTCGTTCTCCAATCTACTGTGTGGTGTGGTCGGCTCAGATAATCGCCCCACAACAATACCAACACCTAGAGTCATGGAACCACCACCGTCCCTTTCTCTATCACCATCTCCTTACCACTCCAACAATGTCGCTTCACTTTTCTCACCAAACCAAGAACACCACCTTTACGCGCCGTCTCCACAACCCGCAATGTCTGCCACAGCATTGCTTCAGAAAGCAGCTCAAATGGGGGCCACCACATCTCACCAATCATTTCTTCGTAGCTTAGGACTCCAAGACAACTACAAGCATCAATGGGACGTGAAGCCAGAGAGCAGCAATGCAGTGAAAGCTGGACTTGGGTTAGGACTGCATTCTGACGCTGCTGTGAACGTGGCATTGAACCAACCTGCCACTCTTGATCTTCTAGGACTTGGTATGGGTGCTAGTTCTGCACTGCTGAACTCGTACGGTGGCAGCTTTAACGTAGGAACAGCCGGCGTCCTCACTGCTGCAGGGACGTCCTACGACGGAGGAGGAGGAGCAGGTGGTGGGAGTTCGGAGGAGACATGGGATGGTGTTCCAGAAAGAAAAGGCTCATTGATGAGTCAAACTCGATTTCAGAACTTTTAACTCTTATCGTGTCCCAGGTATTTTTGTCAGGGGATGTATAAAAGCCTGGTTTTGTACCTCTTTAGGTATATCTTATATTGCTTAAGGTCAAAGAAGTTGTAGCTTTTAAGATTAAAGATACCATCTCTTGTTACCTTTCTTTAACTCATATATTATAGTTTTTTTTGCATACTTTTGGTTTATATAGTTGTTTTATCTTATGTATTTGTTAGGTTGTATGCTTTCAAGATCTTGTCAAATTCAGGTCGGGTCGGGTCGAATCAAATCGAATCGAATTCGATCGGATTGAATTGGGCCATTTCGGACCGGATCGGATCGAATTAGGTCGGATCGGATCGAATAGAAGTTGGTCTCTTAAAATCTTTAGCTCAGGAAATTTGATTCAATAGAATAAGATATACAATGCTAATTCACGTCATATGCCACCTTAAAATATAATTAAAAAAAGTCAACATTTGCTCCTTTTATCTTCTTCGTCTTTCTCTTCATCTCTCGGACAAGCTATGGATTCTCTTCCTCTTCTTCTTCTTCTTCTTTTTCAAGCAGTGATCCTTTGGCTTGTTATCTTCATCCTTAAGTTTACATATACAAACATATGGGTGCCCTTGAGAATTCAACGACAATTCGCGAAACAAGGCATAAGAGGACCTAGTTACCGTCCGATATGGGGCAACACCGGAGAGATCCGGCGGCTCCACGCTGAAGCTCAAGCCAAGTCAACGTCTTTTAACCAAGAGAACACTGTTGACAGGGTGATTCCGTTTTACTCCGAGTGGTCACGCATCTACGGGAAGCCGTTTCTCTTGTGGTTCGGGTCCAAACCCAGGTTGGCCATACATGACCCGGACATGTTAAAGGAAGTTCTCATGAATACACCCAGTTCGTTCGACAGAGTTCAGCATAATCCTCAGGCGAAGGAACTATTTGGGCAGGGGCTTGTTGGTCTCATAGGTGAGAAATGGGCTCTCCATAGGAGGATCTGTAACCAAGCATTCAACATGGAGCGAGTTAAGGTGAGCTTTAAGCACAACTCTGCTTCTTCCATAAGTAACCTGAACTCATATAGACAGGATTGAAGTGTTGGAACTGATGCTCAAAATTTTCCTTTTTTTTATCTTTTTGAAGAGTTGGGTGCCTGATATTGCAGCAAGCACGAATAATATGCTAAAGAAATGGGAGGACATGAGAGGAGGGAGAGACGATTTCGAGATAGAACTGAGTAAGGAACTTCATGGTCTCTCAGCTGATATTATATCTAGAACAGCTTTCGGAAGTAATTATGAAGAAGGCAAGCGCATATTCGCATTGCAGGAACAGCAAATGCACCTTGTATCTCTGGCTTTGAGAAGTGTATATATTCCAGGATTTAGGTACTAAAATCTTTTCCTGTTCAGTAGAACTTGTTTCCTATGTCTTCTTCTTCTGATTGTTTTTTCAGATGAGTACGAACCTGACTTTTCTGTGTTCTGATGGTGTCATGTGACAGGTTTTTACCTACTAAGAAGAACAGAGAAAGGTGGAGGCTAGAGAGTGAAATTCGTGAATCAGTGAGGACTCTGATCAAAACCAACAAGAAAGGAATTGAAAATTCAGGGAATTTACTGAGTTCGTTAATGTCCACAAATAAGAGTCAGAATGGTGAAGAAGAGACATTAGGACTAGAGGAGATTATAGATGAATGCAAGACCTTTTACTTTGCAGGGAAAGAAACTACTGCAAATCTCTTAACTTGGGCACTCCTCCTCTTGGCTTCACATCAGGAATGGCAAGACAAAGCACGAGAAGAAGTGTACCGTGTTTTGGGGACAAAAGAGCTTCCAGTTGCAGAGGATTTACATGACCTTAAACTCGTAAACTCTTTCCCTTTTCCTGAATGTGTAACATGTTCCATTTCACCTCAGGTTCTGATATTCCTGCAACGTAATTGCAGGTGAATTTGATAATCAATGAAACACTACGACTCTATTCTCCAGCTGCAGGTTCAACTAGAGAAACATCTGTAAAAGTTAAGGTTGGAAACCTTGATCTTCCTGCTGGTACACAGTTCTTTATTCCTATAATTGCCATCCACCATGACACTGATATATGGGGAGACGATGCTTACGACTTCAATCCGTTGCGATTCAACGAGTCTCGAAAGCACTTAGCTTCATATTTACCATTTGGGTTAGGCCCCAGAATCTGTGTTGGTCAAAATTTAGCCATTGTTGAGGCTAAAACTGTGCTTGCCATGATCATCAGGCATTACTCTTTTGTGGTCTCCCCCACATATGTTCATGCTCCCATGCTTTTCCTCACCACACAGCCTCAGTACGGTGCCCAGATCCTCCTCTCCAGAGTTTGCAGTTGATCAGAAACCTGAAATGTTTGATAGTGCTTGAATGTGAAATTTACCATTTCCAGTTTCCACATTTTGACAATTCCTAGTTGCTATAACTATGGATATACTTTCTTAAGTTTGCTGACGTTACTTGCCAATGTTGCAAAAACCGTCAGATCTAATTAAACTAACTAATTAAGTTTAACTGAACTAACTGTCATACAATCCGCCACCGACCGTCTGATATCGGTTGTTGCTTACACACGCCCCTTCTTCAACTCTCTGCAGTACTGTCGTTTCCTTTTTCACCTAATACCCATCTCTGGGTCTCCTTTGTGAACCCCTTATACCTCTATTAAGCCTCTACCGATCTGTTCCCTATGCTAGTTTCGTCGCCTTTTTTGGTCTTTATTTCGGGGTTCTCAGAAACCCTAGTTTCAGCCAGTACGTGAAGTTCAATTCGATGCAAGCTGTGACCTTGGATGTTCTCTTGGTTGTGCCTTTGCTTTTGGCTCGAATCTTTAACCCGGGTTGAAGTAGGTTTGGGGTCATAATGCGGAATTCGTGTTTAGTTGCTTCTGCTTCGTGTACGGGTTGGTGAGTTGTGTTATGCGTAAGACTCCTCACCTGCCCTTTGTTGCTGATGCTGCTGCTAGGCAAATGTAAGGCATGTCATGCTCTGTTCGCAAGGTGTTTGAAGTAAGTTCACGAGAGGATGGAAATTGAAATGGCCTAGCTTCGCTTATATGGGATTGTTTCATTGGTGTTTCGAGTGTTAGAATTCAAGATGACAATATGACACAATCATACAAAAAATTAGATGAACGAACACGTAAGAACACACGATATATTTAGGTTCACCAATTTGTTTATTCATGCTTGTCTTATGTATTCAATAGATGTCTCACACGCTCTACAATGATTCATACACCAAACACTTATTTTTATAGTAATTAAAAACCCTAGCTATTATAACATGGGCTCAAGCCCAACACATTAGTAAAAACTACTAATAAATTTCCAAGCCCAACAGCACCTTGCGCTTGGCTTCTAGGACACTGCCTCCTTGCAACTTCCGTCAGCTCACCGACGAGTTGGGTAGTTGCTCGCTCACCGACGAGCGAGACCCCCGACTATCTTATCGAAATGACCATCAGTCGATCCGCATAAGTATGAGCCAACTCCAACACAAACAATAGGTGCAAAATGAAAGGATCATACCAACATTAAGCAAATCAACTTACAAAACCAATCCATTATCTCGAAAAAGACATTGCAAAAAGAATACGGTCTCGAAAAAGACAATTGTTGTTTCTTTCAACAAGTATTTGGGGAAAAGAGAAATGTAAAGCACAAATAGGAGCAGCCATGTCTGAGATGGTAGATTACTAAGAGCTTATTATGATAAAACAAGCCCTAGTATAACTGAATGGAGAAGAAGCTTCAAACTTACTTCTATCACATTCATCAATTTCGTGGCTTCAATGATGCATAAGACCAACGCCGGCCACCGACCGTTTGATCTTTAGATTTTTAAATTGATAGATCAAAATGACGTTGTTTCAATTATACTAATGTCATTTTAGTGGAAGAGGATCAAATCTTTCGAATTTTTATGTTAAGTTTCGAATTTGGAGTAAAGTTCAATCAACTCAATCTAGCATGTTGATTTCAAATCAATTTGGGTCAAGGCGACCTTGCTAATCTTAGGGTTGTCCAAGGATCGAACTTAATCTTTTTTTTTAATATATAATTTGAATTCAACTTAGATTGGGATTGAACAATCTAAAATTTGATTGAGATGAAGTCAAAAGATTGTAAAATTTAACATAATTAACTAAAATACTATTATTTTAATTAATATATATAAATAAAAGCTATCATCTAAAATAAGCTTAAATTAAAATCCTATCAATTCAAATTTAACTCATACATATCAATCTAAACCCGACCGAACCTATCCAATAACAACAACAACAACACTCAGTAAAAATTTTGCTGATACGCGAGGTTTGTGGAGATCCAACAGTACACAAACTTATCCTTAACTAGTAGAGATACTGTTTTCAAATGGCCCACAATAATTGAGAGAGAGAGAGAGAGAGAGAAAGAGAGTGGGAGATCGAGAAAGAAAATAAATAATAATAATAATAATAATAATAGCATCAACAACAACAACAATAATAATAATAATAATAAATCAAGTTAAAACTTATGATAAGTACAATAATCTCCTTACAAATGATTCTTTATTTGAATTCTATTACGCCAAAGTTTTCTATTGTAAGTCGTGTCATCAACAAGTTTCAACATTGTCATATCATTTTTAATTACCTCCCCTAATTCTTTTTAGGCATTTCTTTTTATCTCTTATAGTCTCTGAATACAATCTTCGTGCATCATCTCACTGGAGCATCTATGTGTCTCCTATTAACATGTCTAAATCACCTAAAACTTGTCTTTCTTTTATCAATAATATTAGTTACCATTTCATTCATAACCTTATTTCTTTTAGTAAGGTTACATATCCAATGGACCATTCTCATCTCCGTTATCATTAACTTATGACTATGTATTTGTTTGATTGACTAATACTTTGCTCTATAAAACATGACCGACCTGATCGCTAAATGATAAAATTTACCTTTAAACTTGAGTAGTATCTTTTTGTCACACAGAACTTCCGATGCACTATTCCATTTAAGCCACTATGATGTGATTAAGTGAATTATGTTTTCATCAATCTCTCTGTTGATCTAGATGATAAATCGTAGATATTTAAAACACTCATTTTATAATATAACTTATAAACCAATCTTTACCTCTACATTCGTAAACACCTTATGTGCCGAAAAAGTTACATTCCACGTACTCAATTTTAGTCTTATTCAATCAAAAACCTTGATCCTTTTTTATCTAATCCATTAAAATAATGTCATAAACACACAACATATGACAAGTCCCTTTTTGAATTTTGATAATGCAAAGCGATTCAAGGACAATCATTGACCATAAACTAATAACATGGAAACAAGGGAACAGGAATCCCGTAACTTTGGAAAACGATGTAAATTCATTCTTAAGTTAAATGCCGAGGTGATGACATGAAAATACAATAGCATCCATGTTGGAATTAAAAAAAGAAAAAAAAACCATCTTCTTTATTAGAATTCAGAAGCGGTAAATGCAGCCAGATATTGAACAATCACATGCTAAGTCTTAACCATGATTCTTCCAATTCTTGTGATCCTGACAACAATTATTATTACTACAACTCTTGCGTACCACATCATATGGGTTCCTCGTAGAATCCAATCCCACTTCAGTAATCAAGGCGTAAAGGGCCCTGGCTACCGCCCCCTGCTCGGCAATACGACGGAGGTCCGCCGCATGACAGCGGAAGCTCTGTCCAAGCCGATGACATTGTTAGACCACAACATTCTTCCACGTGCATTTCCTCTTTATCACAGTTGGTCCATAAAACACGGCGTGCCATTCTTGTACTGGTTTGGACCCAACCCCAGGCTGCTTATAACTGACCCGGCCGTGATCAAAGAGGTGCTCATGAATACGGGAGGGGCATTTGAAAGGGTCGGATCCGACCCGGTTGTGAGGAAGCTTCAGGGAAGAGAGGGACTCATGGAGCTCAGAGGCGAGGAATGGGCTGTTCGCAGAAGAATTTGTAACCTGGCCCTGAATATGGAACATGTTAAGGTGTGATCTTCTGTTTTCTTGCATCATAACAATTTGAAGCAGAATTTGAACTTGTGATTGCAATATTGTCAGATTTGTTACTGTCTGAAGCAGAGCTTAACCATAATCTGTAATTTATGATGTATGTTCGTTATATTTATGAACACAGAGTTGGGTGCCAGAAATGGCAGCCAGCACAACGAAGATGCTTGAGAAATGGGAGCTGACAAGAGCTGACAGGGATGATGTGGAGATTGATGTTCATAAACAACTCCATCAACTGTCAGCTGATATCATCTCCAGCGCTATCTTTGGGAACAGGTTTGAAGAAGGAAAGTACATATTTGAGCTGCACGAAAAGCAGATGCGCCTTGCCTTTGTTGCTCTGAAATATGTTGCCATACCTCTGTTCAGGTTTCAATACCATCTTGTGTCTTGAATCTTATTTGTAGTCTTCTGTGTTTGTAAGAGTAATGAAATTGGCTTGTATCACAGGTTTCTGCCAATTCCTCTGAACATAGAGTGGTGGAGACTTGATAGGAAAATCTGCAGGTCAATCAGGATGATAATGGAGACTAGCCGAGGGAAAGAGAACTCGAGAAACTTGCTAAGCTTGTTAATGGCTTCCTATAAGAACCATAATGGTAACGAGGAGAAACTGCAGATTCAGGAAATTGTTGACGAATGTAAGACTTTTTACTTTGCAGGTAAAGAAACAAGTGTCAATGTTCTGACATGGGCACTTGTTCTTCTAGCAATGCATCAAGATTGGCAAATCAAGGCCCGTGAAGAAATAACCCTTGTTTGGAAAGACAAAGGGCCACTGATCACGGCAGATACTCTTGGTCAACTCAAGATTGTGAGTTTCCGATTACATCAATTTTCTTTCCATCATTTTCCCTGGAAAAGAATATCTCACAAGGCTTTGCTCTTCCTGAAACAGATAAACCTGATATTAAGCGAAACACTAAGGCTCTACACAGCAGTAACTGTTATCTTGAGGCAGGCATGCAAAGATGTTAAGTTGGGAGGACTTGACATACCATCACAAACACACCTGGTTCTTGCTATAATGGCCACCAACCGCAATGTTGAGATCTGGGGAGAAGATGCAGACAAGTTCAATCCACAGAGATTTAGCGAACCTCAAAAACACTCGACTGCTTTCTTTCCATGGGGTTTGGGTCCTAGAATCTGTGCAGGACAGCATTTAGCTATGGTTGAGGTTAAGCTTGTTCTGTCCATGATCATCCGACAATACTCATTCACCGTATCTCCGACCTACGTTCATGCCCCTATCATGGTTCTGACTGTTCAACCTCAATATGGTGCCCAGCTACTTTTCAAGAAAATTTCGGACTGAGGACTATTGTTTCATGTATAGTTGCTATTTTATGCAGTTTCTGTGTGCATAAGTACCGAAACAGGAAGTTTCTGAATGACAATAAACCCTGTTTGTTTGACCTAACTTAATGAATCAGGAGTTGTTTGAGGCTTGAACAACTATCAGAACTATTTGATGTCTTTTACCAAGTAATTTTTAGTTGAATCAGTAGCTAATTGGAGCTATCAGTTCCTCTCAAACGCTAAAACAAACAAGTTCTAAATTAGATCGAGCCTTTTTAAACTAAAGCCCGACGACAATTTCTGCCTAAGCTTGACCCGAACGGACTACTGCAGCTGGAAGCTCAGCCCAGACCAAACTGTCAACCCTAATCCAAGTGCCTCCTACCAATAATATGGTGTGTAATGTTGATGTAAAGCAAAATGTTGTCTCTCTTCCTTCACTAATATTAAATCATTTTGTGGTTTTATTATAATTTATCTGTAATTACACACATTCACTTATTTAATTCAAAATTAAAATAAATTTTTTTATAAATGAATTAATTAATCGATCTAAATATTTATTATTTTCTAATATATTAAAATTTTGATAAGCCATTCAACTAAAATCAAATTTATAAAATTGATGTAGTCTTGAGTATTGTAATATTAATATTAATATATTTGTTTGATTTTAAGACTTTTAAATCAATTTTATAATTTATGAGTTATTACAATTTATTTTATTTGATGATTATCTAAAAAATAGTGATTTTCATTTTGCCAATAATTACAAAAAAAGATTAAGTGGAATGACTTTTAAACCTTAATATTTTCTTTTTAAGAATGCATAATAATAACATATTCTTAATAATTCATTCAATCAGCCTCTCCACTAATTAGGGATAAGGCTGCGTACTATTGGACCTCCACATACCTTGCGTCTACGAGAAATTTTTATTGGGCGTTGTTGTTGTTGTTGTTAATAATTCATTCAATGAATATATAAAACTGAGTTAACTGAAAGGAACACAAACAATTGATGGATTAAAGAAAATAAGATCACATTTATAACATAATTAATTTTTTAAAAAAAATCAAATTTAGCAATTATAAATAATTTTAATATATATATTAATTTTTTCTTATTTTATAATTTTATATAATTATAAAATATGGATGTTTTGAAAATTAACAAATATTGGAAAAAGAGAATAAAGATAGGAAGCAAAATAATAAGTTCCATGATTAAGCTGAATTATTATTTGTTTTTGACTAAAAAATATATATTAATCTAAACAATTATTAATATTTGGTTTCGGGCCCACCAGAAACCAAAATATCTCTATCCCATTCCTAATTTTATGGAATATAAAAGGGAAAAATAGTTTGGCACGTGACAAAATAAGGTGACCAAACTACCCTTATTAACAAAACGCTAATCCCGTGAATCACACGCTAATTAACTTAATTAGCTCAGTCAACGGAGATTAGAGAAAAAGTCGTTAAATTTTCTCAGCTTAATGAGTTCTACCGTACAGAGTTAAAAATTTAATAATTTTAAATAGTCTCCACCATCACTTTTATTGGACTTATTTAGGGTTTCCATTTTTGTTGTTCTTCGAGCGAGCTTGCACCGAAGTTTCAGGATTCTGTATTTTGTTGCTTTTCGAACGATCCCGAAAGGTAAGGTAAGGAGATGAAAGGAAGAAAAAGGTTAGAAGGTCAAAGGCCTTGTGTTTGTCTGTCACCTAACACCTTCCTCTTTATGCACATGTGAACTAGAGAGATTCTTGGGTCTCTGGTTCTGGTTTCTTTGATTGATCAAGGCTCGTTTTCTAGTTCCTTCTTGATTTTTATTTTGCTTTCTTTTATGTTTTCCCAATTTGGTGTTTTTCTTTTCTTTTCCCCATTTTGTGGGATTCATGTTTTAACGAACGCACTGTCATCGATCTTCCATGGTTTGTTGTTTTTCTTATACGTTCCGTACGGATGATGGAATAAAGTAATTTCAAATGGTAAAAATATGATTTTAGGTGTATATATAGGAGATTGCTGTATTGATATGTGGTTTTGTTTTGTAATTGTTTTTTTTCTCTTGCACTTGTAAAGATCTCATCTTTTTCTCTCCTTTTCAGGTTGTTGAGAAAGGAGTGACTGTATTGCTGCAATCTAAAGCATAGGTGCTTTGAGAGTTATGATACTGTATGCTTTATGTAGGGGCAAAGGTCCTGCTTCCTTTAGTTGGTTGGTTCTGGTGAAATATTTGGGATTAAGTGGTTAAGATGCCACCTACATTCTTGTCAAAATTGAGAAATGCCGTCCAAAATAGGGTACGGAGAACGGTTATAGGATCAGACGGCGGCATTCAGATCCCTGTTCATATTCTGCTTGGAGAAGGGAAATTCTTATGTTGCAATTATAGGTTATTTCATTCTATACGAGTTGCTTCACTTAGAGATCTACATGAACTTTTGGGGCCTACCGTCAACGCTGCCTCAGACTCTATCTTAGCTGATAGAAGGAGAAATATATCTGTTGTTGGAGCACTTTCTCGTACATTTTCTGTACCCTCTGTTTCAGGCCCGTCGTTTCAAGTTTGTGGCTATCATATTGATCGTGCACTTTGTGACACCAGTCAGATATCAATCAACCTGAAGCTCCAACCAATGGCTGCTTGTGGATCCAGAGTTGTTTTCGGTGAACGCTTCTTTGAGAATCTGAGTTTAAAGGATGAACATCTTCCATTGTCAAAGAATGATGCTGGCTTGTCTTATGGCAGTAGGAGTTCCCAAAGTTGCAGAAAGGCTAGTATGAGTCTGAAGAACCAAGAGCAACCTACTAATTCTTCCATTTATGGGTTTTTTGCTTACAATGTTGCCAAGAAATGGTGCAACTTCTCTCCAAATATGGAGACACTATACAGGGGTTTCCGTAGCTCTTCACAAGCATGTTTTTCTGCTGGAATTGCTCCTGATGTATATGAGAATTCCAACCAAGGGGATAATCTTCAAGGTTCTGCAGCTTCATCAGACCAGTAAGTTATGAAATGCCCCTTATATCACATATATTCGTGTATTATTTTTTCTTCTTTGTTCGAAAAGAAAAAAGGTTTATTTGATAGTTTGTGTGGTTTGTTGCCTTGGTACCCCATCTTCTACTTATTTATGACAATATAAATTATACCATGAATAAGCTTCATTCTTAACAGAAGTACCTAGTATTTACAGTTCTTGTGCTGCGTGGGTACAGGAAGAGTTCGGCTGGAAAAACACTGAAGCTGCTTTCAGGATCATGCTACCTGCCACATCCTGATAAAGAAGAAACTGGTGGAGAGGATGCACACTTTATTTGCACAGATGAACAGGCAGTAGGCGTGGCAGATGGTGTTGGTGGTTGGGCAGAGCTTGGTGTTGATTCTGGGCTGTATTCTCGAGAACTGATGTCTAATTCTGTTAGTGCGATTCAAGAGGAGCCTAAGGGTTCTGTAGACCCTTTTAGGGTCTTGGAGAAGGCCCACTCGAGCACAAAAGCCAAGGGTTCGTCAACTGCTTGCATCATAGCACTCACTAATGAGGTATACTGTTTCTTCTTGCTTTTCTCGATTCAATATCACTGAGGAATAGTTTTATCACTGCATCTTTTCTGTAGTTGCATTGTCAGACTTAACCATTAGTGCTGTCATCCTTTTCTTACCAATTAGGTTTTACAAATTGTTGTTATCCTATCATTGCTTTTCGCTAATGAAGCCTGGGCTTTCAATTGTAAGAGCGAACCCCTTGATGAGGAAAATTCAATCATGGTTCTTTCTTTCTCTTATAATAATGATCATTTCTTCTTTTTCTATGGAAAAAATGTGTAGCAATTCATATGACTAAATATTTAGTGATGACATCATCCATATTTGGCTTGTCACTGTAGGGCCTTCACGCAATCAATCTAGGGGACAGTGGATTTATAGTGGTTCGAGATGGATGCACTGTTTTCAAATCTCCTCCGCAGCAGCATGATTTTAATTTTACCTATCAGCTAGAAAGTGGAACGAGGGGTGATCTACCAAGCTCCGGTGAGGTTAGTCTTTGCATATTCTGCTTAGATTGATACCTCCTGATGGTGTCCGTTTCTTTAGAAAAACACTTTCTAACTCTGAGGGCTTAATGTTAATATATTTTCAAGTTTGATCACTTTAGTTTCATCTTGCCTTGATGATCTTTCCGCTAAATATGCCTTTTTATCATCCTTGATAGCCAATAAAAGTAAATTTTCATTTTTCTTAAATACCATCCATAGGATGCAGTAATCCTGTTTGGACCTAGATTCACGAAGTAGATGTGGCTATAATATGTTACAACTACAATGGTTATTCTTCAGTACTTCATTGATGCTGTAGAATGGAATCTAAAAAATATATATCCTGCTATTGTGGAAACTTTAAATGAGCTAAGAAACAACCATTGATTCAGGTATTCAAGATCCCTGTTGCCCCTGGGGATGTTATAATTGCTGGAACTGATGGATTGTTCGACAACTTGTACAACAATGAGATCACTGCGGTGGTGGTTCATGCCATGAGAGCTGGTCTAGGGCCACAAGTGACAGCTCAGAAAATTGCCGCATTGGCAAGGCAACGTGCGCAGGATAAAAACAGACAGACACCCTTTTCTACTGCTGCCCAAGATGCTGGACTCCGATATTACGGTGGCAAACTTGATGACATCACTGTTGTTGTTTCACACATTACCAGCTCTGATGATGTATGCATTTCTTGCTCACTGTCCCTAATATTTTGCAATCAATTATTTCAATCCCTGTTCTACAGAGCTGTAAACAAGCCTTTTTCTCATTTGTGTGTTCTAATCTTGCAGGAAAATAAATCTTCTCCTTGAGCATACAGCCTGTTAGAGAGTTTAAGATCCATTTTTGTTACCAGAAAGATTAACTAGTAATTAGTGCCCGGGTTGGAAGTGTGCATGGGGTCTGTATGGTGCCAGATTGAATGTCCACATGGGATGGGAGTGTAAATAGAATTGTGCAAATATGTTGATGCTCTCGATGTATTTTCTACATAGGATCGATCAGAGACGTGCCTTTTGTATCTTTTGGACTTGAAACTCCGTGGATGGTGAATGGAATACTATTACTGCTGGCACCTTGTTGAGTTTTTTCTAAAGGCAGTTTGGTTTTGGCTAGGATCACTTGTATGCATTATCAGGAAATTCTATTCTATTTCTATTCGTTGGATTTCCCTATAATGTTCCCTGTTTCGATTATTTTGAATTATTATAAAATTAAAAATGACTTTCTGTTAAATTTTTATATACTAATAATTTGAGTCAGGAAAATCCTACCTTAGTGTCGTCCTCAACGAAACTGTTCGTCACCTTTCTCTTCATAAAGACACTGATTTTCGTGTCTCTCTCTGGTCTGAAGATTCTCTGACATTTGAAGCATATAACGAGGAAGTTTGTTAGGATTCGCGTAATGAAACCCATCTTTTAATAAAAAGATTTGGTTCATCTTCTTCGCTAGCTCTGTGTGTATGACATTGCTTATTAGTTATTTCACAAGGAAGATACAGAGAGAGGATTTTTATGATATCCATGGTGGTGGGTCGAAAGGAAAAGGATCTGTCAAATCGTGGATCGGGAGTAGCCATAGCCATTTTGATCGGGATTTTTCTGGGTTGCGTGCTCGCTGTCTTTTTTCATGATAGATTCTTTAGCTATCAGGCTGTCCAAAATGCTACAACAATGAAATCGAGTTTCAGGTTCGGACTTTTTGTGATTCTATGTTGTTCAATCTTAAACCTTTTCGTCATTTGTGTTTGGGGTTTTCTATACTGATAACGAGGACGTTGATTACTTGATTGGAGTTTATTTTCATGTTTTATATTGCGGTGAAATTTGTTTTTGATTAGGATTACCAAATTTCATTGATTTTTTGTATTTAGTTCTTCGCTTCTTGGTTTGTAAATTTGATGATTGAATATGAACAGGCACTTCTGTTGTGTTGATGATTCTTCTGTTGAAGTGTGCGAATTCCAGATTGGCAAAACTCTTGAAGGAAGTTGCTATTAGCAAGGAGATTATAGCTGCACTTGCAAATTCAAATGTGAAAGATATCTAGACCTCTGGTTCACAAGCATCAAGAGTTGGTAATTCCCAATTGGATGACCACATATTAGATTTCTGCAAGTCTAATGATATACCTGTTTATAAGAGAGATCCAGACCGGAGCATTGATTCAATTGCAAGAATTGGAGGTACTCATGCTGTTTCTGGACTGAAGTTCAACATTTGAAGGGAGTTTTTGAAGCTTGGTTACAGTGTTCTTCTCTCAGATGTTGATATTTGCAGAACCCGTTTGATTTTCTATATGGGGATTCAGATGTTGAATGGATGAGTGATGGTCACTATAATTGGACAGTTTATGGATATAAGGATGTATTTGATGAACCTGCAATTAGGATATGGATCTAGTACCTCAGGTTTCTTTTACCTAAGGCCTACACTTCCTTCCATTGAGCTCTTGGATCGTGTGGCTAGTCACCTGTCTCGGGAGCCAAATTCATGGGAACGAGCAGTTTTCAACGAAAATATCTTTTTTGCTTGGCATCCCGAGTATGACAGGCTTCGTGCTGCAAAGAGAACTATGGATTTCTTGATGTTTATGAACAGTAAGGCACTTTGAGGAAAGATGCTGAACTAAAGAAAACAAAACCTGACTGTTCATCTCAATTACCACCCAGATGAAGTTCTTAGAATGAAAGCAGTTATTGAATTCTGTGTCAGTGGCAAGCACGATGCTCTGGACCCTTTTCCTGATGGTTCTGATTGGTAGGAACATCAAGTACAAAGGACTCCTACAATAGAACATCATTTGACCTGCAGTTCAGGTCTCATCTACATCATGTTGTTACTTTACAGTCATAGGATTTATAGGTAAGTTTGTTCTATCAGTTCTTGAGATCTAAACTAACACAGCATATCATCAGCTCTATACCGATTCTTTCGACGTTTCGGTTAAGCTTCATCGACTACTTCCCTTCATGATCGACTTGTATATATCATTCTTTTAATGGAAGTAAAGATGATTATTTTTTATAGAACTGATGGTAAAGACTTTGCTGTTCTGGGCTTGATGCTTCTCCACTGCTTCGAACTACGTGTTCTAGTTTGACAGGCATTCTAGTTACAGTCGAGGATCAATATTATCAGATGGTGGACGATATCTATAACATGACAGTATCAGATCATTGATGAAAATTATGGTTCTGTAAATTCTTCACTAAACCATGGATGCTGGATCTGCCTTGTTCAAGGATTTGCTTACTCTCGTGTTCTGTCTTAAAAAAGTTGTTCTTCTTACAAAGATTCAAACTTTCATGTTAATTTTACATGGTCAGAACAAAAATGAGATTTTTTTTATTAATCAAAAACATGTCTGACAGAGACAAGCCATGACTTTGGATTTGATTCTGCGGCAATAACACGGGTGTTACCCTACTAAACTTTGTCTGAAAACGATCCAAAACTCACGAGGCATCACAAAAAATCGTTAAATTAACGGTCACCAAGAGAAATTACTTTTCAAATTTCAGTTACACGACAAGAACAGTGCATTATCATCCATTTTGGAGTTTTGGAGTTTTCTTTCTCCTTATCCAATATCCACACATACGATGAACCTCACTCGTGGCTGTGGCTTCCAATTCTCACAAATCCAAATCTTTAACCCCACTCTCTGTGTTTTCCTAATCAAAATCTTCCCTTTCCTTGTTTCTACACCACTTCGCCTTTCTCTCTTGTAATCTCCATATCAGCTTTTCCTCAGCACCGTAACCCTGCTGAGAATTCTGGTTCAACAACAGGCTATGGAAGCTCAGGGACCTTCCCGCCATCTTTTTCCAATTTGAACTTGTAATATCAATTTCAGGAACTTTGAAATGGAGAGGTATTCAACCAGAGAGAGCGTTCTTTTAGGCTATGGTCCTCAAAGATCATTTGCAAACCAGCACAACTCTTCTCCAAAGTGCCCAAGTGGAAACTCTGATATTGATTTCAACGATGTGTTTGGAGGGCCACCAAGACGAGCTTCGATACAGGAAATGCGAAACAGTTTCAGTGAAGCTACAGATTCAGGTAACTTGGGTGGTGAGAACGAGACAGTTTCAGTTCGGCGTAGGTGGTCTGGTGTAAGTGAGAAACCAGTGTTTGGTGATGAAGTCGGGAGCAGAACGCGTTACCTGAACGATGACTTCTTTGATGATATATTCAAAGGAAACGAGTCTCTGAGTTCTTCTCCGAGGAAACATAACAGAGATCCATTTTGTTCAAGTCCAGGTTCCAGAGTTCCAAGTCCACTGCCCCCTAGAGCTGAACCCTTCTTGAGTTCATCAGTTCCAGCACAATTCAGGTTTTGGATTCACCTGTTAGATAAAACTTTGAATATCAGTTGAAAAGAAAAGAACTTGAGGTCTTTACTTATGGAACATATGCAACTAACTGAGAATGATTTTGAAGTTATTTTCGTCTCCATTATCATATCTTAATCTGCTCGTCGATTCTCTATAGCTTCTGCATCTTCCCACTCTCAATTAATCTGTTTATTTTGCAGTCTTCCTTCCAAACTGATAAAAGGGTCTGATTTGCCAGCATTTGGTTCTGGTACATGCAATCATCAGAAAAACAAGGATGGTGCTTCGAATGGGTTTAGTAATTATTTGTATTCTCCCCTGTCTAGAGTTTCAAGCCAGACAGATCTAGTTGCGTCCAATGATGTTGTCTCTCAACAGAGCACCTTACCTGAGGACCTATCTCTTGGCAGTGAAGACTTGCAGAACCTGAGCAAAACTGATAAAACAGAGAAAAGTAAGGTTATGAGAAATGATTCCACTGTTTCGGGTCCGGTGAACGGTGGTCAATTTCACTTTTCGATCTACAAATGGGCCAGCAAAGGGGTACCCTTGCCAATGCCTTTCAGGAAAGGAAACAATTCAAGACTGAAAGACAAGTTTAAATTTGAGAGATCTGCGAGCACAGATGGAAGACTAGGCTGTGAAGACATGAACAGAGAATTACCAATGGGAACACCACAATCCATTGCTTCTCCATTGCATTCTGCTATGTCATCAAAGATCAAGTCTTCTTGGATGGAAACTGACAAAGAGAAATGCTCAGTTGAAGGTGCAAGCAGATTGGATAGGGTAGAGCCATGTCAGGTTGTTGAGGAGCTGATTCTTACTCAAACCAGCGTCAAAGACAATCCTACTAAAACCATCTTTCAGGATTCCAGGGAGGAACCAAAATCTGAACCTGCTCCTGACAAGGGTTTGTCTGGAAGAGCGGAAGAAGAAATTCATGTGCTTAAGCAAAAAGCTTCGAACAATGAGACCAAAACACTGCATTTTTTATTCTCTGATAACGATTCTGAGCAAGGTAATCTCTTATTTACACCATGATTGCTACTTCTCATGTGGTATATCTAAATCTGGACCTGAATTGTCACGCAGGATATGAAGAGTCAACAAAGAGAAATGAGTTTAAAGAAAGCAAATCGAAAGGCAACAAGAAATCATCCGCAGTTTTTGATGTCAAGGTCCTTGCAAAGAAACAAGATGAGAAAAGGAACACGTCATTGCACAAAGAAGAGGATAAATCTAACTTGAAACGAGATAATATTGGAAAGAACAGGATTGGAGGAAAAGTGCAAGAGTTTGTGAAAATCTTCAACCAAGAAGCCTCAAGCAAACCTAAATCTGATGTGAACTCTCAAAATCACAACTCCAGAAGACAGGAAAAAGGCAAACTTTGGAGAGAAAATGAATCAAGAATCGCCACAAATAAACCAAATGACAGAATGGAATTGCCAAATGTGAACAACAATCATACAACAGAAGCTTCGGTCACGGTAACTATGGATATATCCCCTTTTTTCCAGATACTTATTACTGAATTACTTTCAGGTTTTGTTTCCTTTTTGTCGAAAGCATCTTACGAATTGTCAGGTGGACGAATCTAATCAACCAACTGAGGATCAAAGCCCTCAGACAAGGACCAACAAGTGCAAGTCCATGGAATC
>JANIMX020000033.1:2120484-2130642 GCA_024582655.2 Erythroxylum kunthianum
ATATTTTATAAAGTTGTTGTTTTCGTGATTCAAATTCGTTATCTTTTGATCACAAAGAAATAATCTTATCAATTACTCTAAAATTCGTCTTCTTATAATACAATACAAATTGTATAAAAAAACCAAACAAACTCCAAAGTTTTAATGCCAAAATTGTTTAGGAATGCTAAAAACATTTATAGAACCCCAATTTTTTAATGTAATAAATAAAGTATATTGCTCTTGGTTGTTCAATTTAGTAAATCAAGTCTCGTGAAAAAAAAAGAACCTTTAATCCCAATAATTACAAGTTTGGTAACAAAAAAAATAAATTTATAAATTATGAGAAAATGCGAGAATACAGTAACTCAGAGAAATAAAGGCCTAAGAAGCTTAAGATTAAAGAAATAAAGACCTAAGAAGCCTAAGAAGAAAGAAATAGAGACCTAAGAAGAATTGGAAGGAAGTGATTAATAATGATATGATAACGTTAGAATTTACTGAGGGCATGAGCAGCGTTAGAACTTAGCAGCGTTAGAACTTCCCTCCAATTCTTCTTGTCTTATAAATGAATTATTGCAGGACTTATAAGTTGACTTAAATTGGCTTAATTTTTTTTTTCTCTTTTTGTGAGTTATTTGGAAACAACTTTTCTACTAGTTAGAGGTAAGGTCGCGAACTATTAAAACCTCCCCAAATTTCGATTAATAACGAGATTTTTACTAAGTGTTGTTGTTGTTGTATATAATATTCGAATTATTACGTGGATTTCATAATTTATTTAATAAATACACAAAATACACTTTTATCATATAAAAATATCTAGTATATTTAGTACATGTTAAGAAACAAACATATGATCCTTGTCGTACAGGAAATGTTTTCCTATGGTTTTTGAAGAAATTTCAAACAATCCTCTGTTATTAAGGACTTTTCGGAATTTTTTTATTTATCGCAAATTTGGAAAAAGAAAAAAGAAAGGGTTGCTGAACAAATTAAGAAAGGGAGTAATTGCACATAATTAAGAATAAATATTCCCCAAATATAATTTTCATGATGTCTCCCAAATTCCTGGTACGGTTGTCTAGGTCAACTTAACGGCTCTCGTTGACTTGATCCCCGCCATTTCAACGTCCTTGGATACTTCTCTGTCTGAATCTGACTATTATATATAAAAATTTGAAAACAATCACCAAATTATCGCGGGAATCCAACGTGATGCCGTTTAGGACCAGTAGCTTACCCAACGGTAAAGTTTTTAACCTATTTTGATTACAATTATGATTACGACAAATTTAATTTTTCCGCTTATATTAGAATCGGATGAGAGACTTTAATTATACGATTTTTTTAATATTTTTTATAAAAATATTATTTTTTAATTTAAATCCATTATTTTTCAGTCATAAAAAAGTAATTAGTATCGGTTATTTTTATGCTGAGTTAAATTTTAATTTATCGTAAATATTCGTATTAGAAACTTATCCAAATAAGTTATTAATAAGTGAAAAAGGTTTTAGTGGAGATGACAAGCACGTGAACACAATTTAAACTTTAATAAATTGATTTAGTCATACTCGATCGAGCTTAAACTTAAATTACATAAAAGTATAATTATATAAAATAGATTCAATTGAATTTCGGGTTTTATCTCTAATATTGAGTTAAAAAAAAGAAAATATCTGCTTTCTTTGCTTGATCAATATAAATAAATAAATAAAGGAAATAAAATTATACTAAAATGGACAATCATTGAAGGCAAATTTTGATTGGGATAGCTATGAAGTCAGTTTTCTTATCCGACGACAACATAAAAGTTGATTTGACATCAATTAAAGTAATTAATTAAATAAATCATTACGATTTATATTAATATTAAATAAAAACCATATAATTATGCTCATAATTCTCAAATTATTTTAATATTTGCACTAAAGTATATATATTTAAGGATTGTTAAAATTAATTTTAACATTTTCTTTTAAATTATTAATCAATTAAAAAAAACCACAACAAACCTAGTCTTTCAGTTTTATGAGAATCAAATGAGAGTCATTAATTATACGTAACATTTCCTTTGTATTTTGTTTACAAAAAAACTATTTATGTTATTAGAACCCGTGATTTTCTGGTAACAAAGAAATAACTTTACCGATTACTTAAAATTTGGCGCTATAATTAATTAAACAATTTATTCAAATTAAGTAATTGAAGAAGTTATTATATTCTATAAAATAATCTATTAATAATATTTACTAATAGAAAGAATTTTTTATTTAGAAAAAAATATATTATGTTTCCGTAAATGTGTAACACATTGTGAGATATCATTTTCCTTAATCATCCTAAAATAATTAAAGTTGAAGAAAATTAAGAAAAAATACATATTTTGGTTGGGCTGCTTGATTCTTCAAGTAGACCGAGTGACCATTGAAGCCAGGCACTAACTAGAAAAAGCTTGAACGTAAATGCCTGGTCTTCTCTGCTTTCTCAAACTGTAATTTAACGAAAAGTGTGGAAGAATCTTAATATAGAATATTTATTGGCAAGCTGAAGTCAAAGTTGCTTTACTATGGTGTTTCTTTTGAGTACAGAAGACCCGCAACTTGCTTCAAACATTCTGCAACTTTAGTGTAAAGACACGAGTTTGTGGAGAAAGTAAAGGAAGAGGGGGGTATATTGGGAATTACAGATCAAAAGAAGGTGTAATAATGGTGGAAGAAAGGAAGAGAAAGTAGTAGCATTTAATGCAGACATGCTTGTATTAACTGCTGTAGTAAATGTAGAATTGAAAAGCTTTGAGCTTTGCTTGTAATTCTGTATCTGGTGACGCAACGAAGCAGAAAGGGATAGTGGAAAGCGGAAACAGAGCTGAGTAACCAAACTAGTTGTTGATCCTCTTTACCTCTGCTTCTACATTTCTTATATGATGTTGGTGGCTCTGGCTCCGTCCCTGCTTCTGGTTTTTAGTACCGTAGCCTGAAGATTCAGATTCAGGGGAAGTTGGCTTTTGAGTTTTGAGTTTCGGTTCCTGGAGATGCCTTTGAATCTGGGTTTTATATCTTTTGTCGGGTTGATGTCTGTTGAATTTGAATTGGAACCCGCAATTTGTGGGACTTTAAAGAGATGCTAAAGCTAAGGTTTCTCTGATCATCTTTAAAGGTCTGATTCTAACCAGATGGGTTTTCTTTAACTTTCCTCTGCTTTATGACCAATTCTGGTGATCTCACAAAAGTTCTGTCCAAAACCCTGATGAAAAGAATCTATATTGTTTCTGCGTCAAGCTGACAACTTTGAATTTCAAAGACTCCTCTTTTCCTTTTCTTTCGAGTCTCTACTGGTTTTTCTACTTCGCGGGTACCAGTTGGATTGGACAGAGATAGATAGAAAGAGAGGTGGCATTCATGCATCTTTCAATATGGAAACCAATAACCCATTGTGCGGCTCTGTTTGTGGACAAGAAGAGCAAAAGGAGAGGTGGTTCTGGTTCTCGTTCTGGTCCTGGTTTGACTATGCTTCGTCAGTTGCAAGAAAGCAAGCTAAAGGAGGCTCTTGAGGCAGCTTCTGAAGATGGGTCTCTGTCAAAATCTCAAGATATTGATGCAGAGACATATTTGAACCAGGAGAGAACAACTATCGGTAGATCACGATCACTTGCTAGGCTTCATGCCCAAAAGGAGTTCTTGAGAGCTACTGCCTTGGCGGCGGAGAAAACTTTTAGCTCCGACGAGTCGATTCCGCAACTATATGATGCCTTCACCAAGTTTTTGTCCATGTACCCGAAATTTCAGTCGACAGAAAAGATAGATCATCTGAGAGTTGATGAGTATGGACATCTGTCTGATTCTTCATCTAAGGTATGTCTCGATTATTGTGGCTTTGGGTTGTTCTCTAATCTACAAACTCAACAATACTGGGATTCATCTGCATTTACTTTGCATGAAATTACTACGAACTTGAGTAATCATGCTCTCTATGGAGGTGTTGAGAAGGGTACTGCAGAACACGATATAAAGACTAGGATTATGGATCACCTGAACATTCCTGAGAATGAATATGGTATTGTTTTTACAGTTAGCAGAGGTTCTGCATTTAAATTGCTAGCTGAGTCGTATCCATTCCGTACGAATAAGAACTTGTTGACCATGTTTGATCATGAGAGTCAGTCTGTAAATTGGATGGCTCACTGTGCTAAAGAAAAAGGAGCTAAGGTCTATAGTGCCTGGTATAAATGGCCTACCTTGAAGCTATGCTCTAAGGAGCTGAGGAAACATATTTCAAATAAGAAGAAGAGGAAGAAGGATTCTGCAGTTGGGCTCTTTGTGTTTCCTGTTCAATCTAGAGTAACTGGGGCCAAGTATTCTTACCAGTGGATGGCACTTGCTCAACAAAATAATTGGCACGTATTGTTGGACGCTGGGGCATTAGGTCCAAAGGATATGGATTCACTGGGGCTGTCCTTGTTCCGACCAGATTTTATTATTACATCATTCTATCGAGTGTTCGGGTCTGATCCTACCGGGTTCGGATGCCTTTTGATCAAGAAATCTGTAATGTCAAGTCTCCAAAATGAGAGTGGGCATACAGGGTCTGGAATGGTGAGGATTCTACCTGTCTTTCCCCAGTATTTGGATGATTCTATGGATGGTATTGACGTTTTGGCTGGAATTGAAGAAGATGATATCAGTTGTAAGGAAGAAACTGCACCAGAAAAACAAGGGGGATCACAGATGCCTGCATTTTCAGGCGTATTCACTTCTAACCAGGTCAGGGATGTTATTGAAACCGAGATGGAGCACGATAACAGCTCGGATAGAGATGGGGCAAGCACCATATTTGAGGAAGCTGAGAGCTTTTCGGTTGGGGAGGTCATGAGAAGTCCAATTTTTAGTGAATCTGAATCATCAGAAAATTCATATTGGATTGATTTGGGAAATAGTCCATTAACGTCTGATAATTGCCAGCAATCAAACAACCAGAAAACTGGTTCCCCCTTTTCACCATCATGGATGTCTGGAAAGAGGTTCATCAAGCGATTCTCTCCTAAACTATCATCAAAATCAAAGAAAACCTCCATACCTGACGAAAATCAACAGAACCATAGAATGCATGAAGATCCTGTTTTGTGTTTTGATGTAGCTGTCTTATCAATGTCTCAGGAGCTTAACCGTGCCAAGAGAATCCCTGAAGAAGAATGTAGAGAGGAAAATGTTGATTCAAAGCGTGCTGAAGAGATTCAAGAGGAGCTCGTGATCAATGGGGAGGAGAACTTGGCAGATCCTAAGTTGATAAATACTACAAATGGATTGAAACCACGATTTCTAGCCTTAAGCATGATGCACCTGAAAGTACCTCAGGCCGTAATATTAGCCGAGAATCAAAAGAGAGTGCTATAAGGAGAGAGACAGAAGGTGAGTTTCGGCTGTTGGGAGGGAGAGAAAGAGGCAGGTATTTCGGCTTGGAAGAGGTTGATCGAGTTGTTAGCATGAGCCACCGAGTATCTTTTAGAATGGAAGAAAACTACAGAGAAAATTCAAGTCATTTTGAGCAGAGGGATATATCTGCAGCTACTCTTGGTGATGACGAGTTCTTCAGTGATGAAGATTATGACGATGAGCAAGAATGGAGGAGACAGGAGCCTGAGATAATTTGCAGACATTTGGATCACATCAACTTGCTTGGACTCAACAAAACTACTCTCAGACTTCGTTATCTCATCAACTGGCTTGTCACCTCCTTAATTCAACTTCGCTTTCCATCTTCAGATGGAGAGGAAGTGCCGCTGGTACACATATATGGCCCCAAGATAAAATATGAAAGAGGTGCTTCTGTAGCTTTCAATGTCAGAGATCGCAGTAAAGGGCAACTAATCCACCCAGAAGTTGTTCAGAAGCTAGCTGATAAACTTGGAATCTCTTTAGGAATTGGCATTCTTAGCCATGTCAGGATGGTAGACAGCCCAAAACAACATTTCAGGAACACTGACCTTCAAGACACTGGACTGTGCAAGCCAATGACCAGTGCCTGTCAAGATGGTAAAAGTCTGTTCTATCGCGTCGAGGTTGTTACTGCAACTCTTGGATTCTTAACCAATTTTGAAGATGTTTACAAGATGTGGGCATTCGTCGCTAAGTTTCTTCGACCCTCTTTTGCCGAAGAGGAGGTACTGATATTAGTTCCAGGTGGTTCAGCAACTTAGTTTTTGCAGTGTCCATGTTCTGCTCTTTGAGGACATATTCTTTTGTTCATTCTTCTTGTTGTAACTGGGAATGTAGTTTCTGTAGAACTCTTGTTGAGTTTCATGTAGAGTGTGATCATATGAACATACAATAGTCTAGGAGGTACTTGTAGTCCTACAAACAGAGTGATACAAGGAAACATTCTGAAGAAGATAGCATTGACTATGTCTATGTATATGCTTTATCTGGTTTTTCAGTTTGATGAGTTCAAATCATTGTGATTGTGAGAAAATACAAATCTCCAACCTTACTAGAGTATCCAAACCCAAACTCAAATAACATACTTTGATCTGTTAATTCAGACTGATTTAATTTAATTTAAAATCAAATATTTTTTATTTGATTCAGTACACTTCAGCTTTTCACTTTTGGGGTTTGACCACCGTTTCACTAACCAGTAAGAATAACAGAAAATATTTGGAAGGGACAAGATAAGTTGCTCGTTTCTCCATGTTACTGGTCTCTCTCTTTACTTTAATGCTACAGTTCTTTGGACGATGATCGAGTTCTGCAAATGGAAACCAAACTAGGAAGATATATGATCTGAGTAGGCAACATTTTTTATCTGTTGAGCTTTATATATTGTCTTCTCCAGGATGGGAACAATAAACGATCATGGTAGAAAATGGATTGAAGATTTGTATTGGAAACATTTCAGGTGTATTAAGTTCCTTCAACGTCTCTCCTCTGGTTTTGAAGACAAACTGGTACGTTTGACGTCGTAATTCCTTAGTAAAATGAACTTCTCTTTCCATGCTGGGATTACGATGGAGAAATGTAAACGACCCAACTCAGAAATCTAAATGCATGTTGCTTCCAAGTAGCTTGAACATTTAATAAGTTGAAAGTGACGAAGACCAACATCAAAATTTCACGGATTAAACTCATAACTGATGGGATTTTTTCTGATCTCTGTTTAATCGTTGAACTTTGTATCTCTTTTTTTTTTCTTTTTTTGTGCTTGGCATGATTGCAGGCCCTGCCAATGAAATTTGGCAACAATTTGAGAAATATATTACCTCAGAATGTGGTTCTCAAGGGTCCTGGCGGCTGTACATGGTGTGTAGGACTTGGTGCAAAGAAGGGAACTTTGTTTTTCAAAGATGGTTGGCGCAAGTTTGTAAACGATCATTCCTTGCAAAATGGTGATATGCTTCTCTTCACGTACTGCGTTGGGAATTCTCAATTTGATCTCTTAGTGTTTGATACAAAGACCCAATGCGAGAAAGAAGCTTCCTACTTTGTTATCAGTAGTGGAGAATCTGGAGATATAGCTGATGGAAGCAGGAGGGGTGCATTAAACAACCATAGAATGAATGCAAAATGTGTTGAAGACGTCTATTGGACTAATTTTCGGTCAATCTACTTCTTAGTTGGGTTTACTGAGGAATTTGTAAGTTCGTAAAGCAAAACGTTAATGTCTTATGATCTTGTTTTCGTGTTTGTTTATGTTTCAGTGCACAACATCCTCGTCAGGGAGTTAGGTGTTAAAGATTGTGATCTAAATTTGCAGGTTTTTCCTTCAAAATTTTGTTACAAAATGAGAGAGAATATCCTATCTGAAATGGCAATTCTTAAAGGTCCAAGCGGTTCTGCTTGGAATGTTAGACTGTTTAGGAATGATGATCGTGTGCTTCTAAAAGATGGTTGGCAAGAATTTGCCAAATATCATTCTCTGGAATTTAGTGATCTACTGATCTTTCGGTACATTGTGGGTACGTCTTGCTTCGACGTCTTGGTATTTGATGGAGAATCAATGTGTGAGAAGGAGGCTACATACCTTGCTGGAGAATGTGTGAACCCAGAAGATCTAATTGTCTTCTCTGCAAAGAGAAAGATGCAGGAAATTTCCTCTCAGGGTACCCCATTTTCAGAGGAAACTGGTTGCAGTTCACCTAACCATCCTAGCAATTCAGGACTTAAAATCACCCCATCACAGAAGTTTCTCAGCAAAAGGACGAACACAAATTCCGCAACCGGGCGAACTTCTTCTCATGCAAGCAAATTGAAGCAGAGGGCAGGTAAGTATCATTAGGAATACTATTTCTTCATGGCTTTTGGTTAGATGAATATGAATGCTACTTGGATGCATGCAGAGACCTGAACAAGCAATAATTCTACTATGTATTTCTGGTCTAACTAACTTATTGGGTAGTACTTGATGAAGAAACAGACATGCCTGGAAAGAAAACTATAAGAATTGATTCCAAGAAAGATAAGGCATTGCAAGCTGCAAATGTAGAAGCAACTGAAGATAGCTTCGTGGTGGTTATTCAGCCGTCGTACATCCGCATAAACTTCTGTCTGGTACATGCACAACATGAATTTTTCTATCAGAATTCTGCATATGTTGTAGTGTTGCTTCTCCTGGCACTGTGGAATATGTATTACAAGATCGAAACTTAAGTCAACTGAAGACTGGTTTTATGTCCTGCAGGTGGTACCAGCAAGATGGCTGAATTCCCATTTCCATGGAAGATTAAAAGCAGAAGTAGTACTTAATGTAGGGGAAAGAGAGTGGAGATGCATACTAAAACGTCCACCTAGTGGAGGTAGTGGAATGCTAACAAGCGGTTGGAAGAATTTTGCGGTGGAAAACAAGTTGAGAGTATGCGATGTGTGCTTGTTTAAGCCTGTCCAGGGAACAATTCATGAGCCTATTCGGTTCGAAGTGTCCATTTTCCGATCTGGTAAAGACAAGGAGAAGGTAATCCAATCAGTGAAGCATGAGTAGTTGATGCCAATTCAATAATCAAAGAGCCAGCTGGTATTGGATTTTTTTGTCTACTCCGATCCAAGAATGCTTTCTTGTAACAGGAAGAAGACGATCATTGGAGGCGTTTCTGATATTCGGAAGAACTTGGAAGTTGTGTTTATATAGTTTCAGCTACCTTCCTGTTGCTTTCTGGATTTTACAGTGAAATGGTTTCTTTTTGTCTTAGATTATGGATATATACTTGATTCGATATGCCATTAATGCCTGATGTTTGATCTTGAATCATCGTTAACTGGACGTAATCAAACCACAATTCATCCAGTTTTTTTTATTTATTTGTGAGAGTGAGAAATATTAATTATACACTATTTTTTTATATTTTTTTATAAAGAGGTTTTATAAAAAGATTATTTCTGTGATTCGAACTCATAACATTTCAGTCACAACAAAATAACCTTATCAATTGCTTCAAACTCGCCTTCTAACCACACATCATCAATGCTTAAAAACTGAACTTGAAATTAAAACGATAAAGATAAAAAGTTCAAGATTTAAAATGTTTAATCGGTATTCTATTAATAAAACTTAAAATTAGAAATAATCTCTCTACTTATTAAGGGTAAGACTGTATACTATTAGACCTTTTTAGATCCCGTGTACCAACGAGATTTCTACTTGGTGTTATATTAATAAAATTAAAGAATTTTAAATATGATTGAAAGATTAAATTAAAATTAATTGATTTATTTTAATTTACAATAATTTATTAATTTACTAAAATTTACCGATTAATTAATAAAAGGATCGATTTTTAACAAGAGTTATAAAAAAATCGAACCGAAAAATTCAAAATCGAACTAAAAATTTAACTAATTTAAAAATTTAATGATTAAACCAATCAAAATTTAACTAATTACATTCCTTATTAATAATACTAAGTAATTTAATTATAATAAATAATAAATAAAATTAATAATAAGGAATTATTATTAATAATAATTTTAAGAATAATAGTAAGTAGAATACTAATAATAATAATAAAGATAAGGATATTTTGGTTTTTTGTTAGTTATTCATATTTAATTCCAAGTTTATATTTTCAAATCAAACACTAGCATAATAATTATTTAGCAGTTAACTAAACAAAGTAATACCTATTATATTTTATTTCTCATCTTTTCTATTCCTTAAGAATAACTATTATATTCCTTATATATTCCAACC
>JANIMX020000033.1:2322017-2336452 GCA_024582655.2 Erythroxylum kunthianum
AGCTATGAAAGGACCAGGAGGCATGTTGGTTCTGAAGACAGTGGATTGATACTTTTGGATTTTCGACTTGAAGAACTCGTGGCGACCCTGGTTGTAGAAGTAATCCAATCGATCTTTCATAGGACCGATTAAGAAGAGTCCAGTGTCACCTGGGATTTTCCGGATCGGAAGATTGGATGATTCAGGCGAAGAAACACTCAGGCCTGGAGCTGGTTTCTCGGATACAGAGGCGTTAATGGGACGAACAGAGAAGCGACGAGTGGACGGTCTAAGTTGTTGTTTTCTTAGTGACTGGAGTTGCTGTTGTTGCAAAGAGGGGAAAGCTAAAGAAGAAGAAGCAGCAGCCATTAGAGGTTAAAGTGCAAAGCTTTGACTACCAGTAGGTTCTGTAATTTGCGCAGATAACTATCTTATTGTATGATCTGCAAGTTGAGGTTCGAATGTCTCTAAGTGTTTATTTATAGTTGGGATATCATGTGTGTTCTGTGAGGACGACACAAGTGAGTGCTTATGGTCGGTCCACCCACATAGCCAACAATGGTTGCTCCTGAGTAGAGTCGTGTAAAGGACCGATCGCATGCATTATTTCTGATGCTCGTGGTGTTTTGTCTTGTAATTTTCCTATCAGCTGTGGGTTCCCACTTGATGTCGTTTATTTTTCGTAGGAAGAATAGTGCGATTGCTGATCCTGCTCTTCAAAATTCAAATTTCAGAAATTTCTTTTTCTATTTCCGGGATATTGGAAAGTAAATTCGTACAAGTAAGTAGAATTTTCTATTGTCAACGCGACCGTCCCTTCTTTGCTATTTCCTGATTCATTTAGTTTCCATTAAGGTGACACTAAGCAAAGTTAGAATCTTTGATTTGAGTTTAGGTTGAATTTTTTTTTTGGAAGACTTTGTAATCGACTTGAGGCTCAATTATATTTGGGATTTGCAACATGAATTCAAAAAATAAATTGAATTAAACAGTATACCTTAAATTTTATTTGAAATTTATAATTTAAAATTAATTAATTTCGTGTTAAGTCAAAGGCTATACTAATAATTTGTTAAATAAGTGGGCTTGAAACTGGAATTGATATGATAACTAAAACGTATAACTTTTTTTATATTTATATACGACAATAAATTTAATTTTTTCTTTATTAATAAAAAGATACGTTAATTAGTATCAAGATTTATGGGTATGTCGATAAACATAAAATCAAATAGATTCAAGTGAGATTTTCTATAAAATATCAATAAGCTAAGCTCATGATGCGTTTTGTTTCATGCTATAAATAGATTCGAATACTCAAGAAATCTGTTGGGCAGGTGGATTCATACCTCTTACAACCGACATAGTCATCCGTTCTTAGAGTAGAAACAATTTGTTTAAAATATCCACACTTGTTTAATTTCTTTAATATTATTAGATAAAAAATAAAGGATATCTTGTAATTTCTTTAATATTATTATCATTTTTACTGAATGTTATTGAAATAGTAATCCAACTAAATAATCTCATATTTTAAACAAGAAATATATGTATGTAAAAATGTCTAATTAATATTGTTCTATCTAATGTTTTAAAAATCAGATATAAAATTATGCTGGAAAATAAATATGTTTAAGATTTAAATTTCAAAGCTTATAGAGCTAATTTAATTTTTAAATAATTAGTTTTTATCTAAACTTTGTTGTATCATATTTGGTCAAATATTATATGATAGCTCGAATCGTCTTCCAAATTAAAACCCATGAAACCAAAGCTTAATGACTCCGGCCACGTATGATTATCAAATGCCAGCAATCTTCCGCCACGTGCACAACAAGAGTCTTTTATGAAGAATGTTGACCTTTCAACACCAATCCCAATACGGAAACTTAGAAATAAAAGAGAAACAAAAGGGTAATTGTATTATTAAAAAACCTAATCCATGGATTGAAATATTTTCCTCTAATTCGATTAACTTTAATATTTTTAATAATAATAATTAATTAGTTTATTAATTAATCTGTTATTTTTATAAATTAATACGTTCTTATAAATTAAAATAAATAAATTTTATTTTATTTAATATTTAGCTGATTTTATGTTAATCCAATATTAGTTGAATTTTTTAAATTTTAAATATTTTATATTATTGGTTTAACTTTTGATCATATTCTTAAAACAACAACTCAAAACCCTAAAACCCCACTTGGTATTATTGAGACATGACAGTATCATCGGTCTTTGGACAAAACTGTGATCCTTGGAAGTCAAGGTAAGAAAATAGGAGGCGGTCAAAAAACCGCCGGTTTTGTACTAAAACTCTCAACTTCCGACCAATGCTTTATGGCCTGGATTCTCACTGCCGGCCAAAACCGCACGTGGACTTTCTATTTATTTATTTAGAAACGAGTTTGGCGAGGCTTTAATTATACATTTGCTTTATGTAAGTTCTCCCAACGTGATCATACAACTCCCACTCGAGAATTCACTTTTTCTTTACCTAATAATTAAAAAGAAATCGAACACGATTTTTATATGTTTCTTTCTTTTTTCTTTTTTATAATCATTCGCAGCAAATTGAGCAATGCAAGACCGACCATTTACATGTTTAGTTTGCTTTATTAAAAAGAATAATGATTGCAACAAATAATGTGAATTTCTAGGATAAGCTTAGGTCCTTTTGTCTACCTCTAGCTTTTTTGAAAGAATATTTTTTATTTTAATAATTTAAAACATAACAAAAAAGAGGATGATTCTTGTAACAGTTGGTAAAGTTATTCTTTTATAATCTGAAGGTCACAAATTCGAGTCACGAAAATAGTTTATTTGAAAAAAATATAAAAAAAAGTTGCGTGTAATTATTATTTTTCACTCGACCTTCGCAAAACGAAAAAAATAGATTTGTTGTGATTACGGTGGTGGTAAAACATGACAATGAAAAGTGAATATTTTCAAATATCAATTAAATTAAATTTATCAAAAATTATATATACTCAATTATAGTTTAGATAATTAATATACTCAACAATTTATAAAACATAATCATTATGAAATTTACAATTAAAAATTTCAAAAAAATATAATTGAGTTGACCATATCTTAGATACTTAATATAATAATACATTTTTTATTCCGTTTATGTGAAAATAAGGAATTTATCTTTTAGAAAATTAACAGTTAAATACTAATGTTTTGAATTTAAAATTCTTGAAATATTAAGGATTAAATTTTTTAAAACTTTAGGGCGTGTTAATTTGTTATTCTAGAAAAAATTGTTTTCTATTTTTAAAATCTAAAAAAATGTGTTTATTCATTATTTTTAGAAAACATGTTTATTTATTGTTTTTGAAAAACATATTTTTAGTTTGAAAAACTACTATTTTTTTAACAAAGAAAATTTTAGAAAACAACGTGGTTTTGTTTTCTAAATTAATTTTAAAATTTGAAAACTAAAAAAATAATTTTCACTTAATTTTTTTATAAAAAAGTTCAATATGAACACAAATTTTTATTTTTTATTTTTATTAGATTTTTTTTCTTAAAAACAGTCTCAGTTTTCTGTAAAGAACACGTCCTTAAAGTTTGAAAATTTAAATGATTAGTAAAATTAAATTCGTCTTTTAATTTATAATAATTATTCTTTTATCCAATAGGTATTGCAGCAAGTCAAAGGAAGGGAAGTCTAAGTCGTCTTGGGCTTTGGTTTCAAACTAAGTTGAGTTGAATTAACATTTTTCAACCTGAAGACCGAAGATGAGGAAATTTCCAAGTCAAAGAAATCGTATATGTGGGCCATTAGTGGACCTTTGTTTAGGCCCAAACAACACTCAATGGGCCATGAGTTGAAGTTGTGGTCGAGAAGCAATCACCTGAAACCGTTACTATTAATGTTAAAAGTTAAAACTATCTTCTCCAATCGTATCGGATTAAGGTTTCAAATGGAATTGCAGTCGGTTTTTGGCGGGATTGCTCCTCCGAAAGCTCAGATTATCGTCTCTTTTCCTCTCCTATAAATTTGTAACTTCATTATCTTAAAGTTTCTCTATTGTTTTTGAATCTGAAGGTTTTTGTTACATACAAATAAGCAGTGAACTAATCTTCTGTGTTTCTTTATTGAAGCTTTCTTCAAGGATACGATCCTGACTGGTATTAATCAACTTTTCTTTCTATTTTCTATTTGGTATTTTCTTTAAGGAAACTGAGATTGACATGCGAGGGTGATTTTGGATGCAGTAAATGACTTGAAAAACTGGCCTATGTGCAATTTGCTTGTGTAAACTTGCTTAATCGTTGTTTTGGATATAATATGTGGCCTTGCTGTTTGAGATTGTATCGCAAGGCATCTTAATCGCTTGCTTCAATTCTAAATTGGACATATCTTTCAGGAACCAAGAAGAGGGAATTTCTCGGTTTGGAGGGTCTTTAGTTATACCCTGTTGGCTATTTTTGAATTTTCGTGTTTTAGTTTATACCTTCCGCATACTTTCACTGTTTTTGCTTGTTGTTGCTCTGTGCTTGCTATTGTTTTGGATTGAGAAAGAGAACAATTAATTTATTGATACCAATGGTATATGCGGAAAATGTTACATGCGACTTTCCTGCTTCTAACTGATCGAATTCAGAGACTATGTCTTCAATTTAGCCCAAAGAGGTGGTGTCTTGTTACATGTCTCAGAGGGTAATTGACACCTGCCTTCTTTGCCATGGGCTTCATGGTCATTTGCCCACTCTTTGCGGTATATTTTACCTGGTCCTTGCTTGGTCTTCCAACCTTGGTTGCTGTTGTTCCATTCTTAGTTGGTTGCATTACCTTTTTTCTGAACTTACCTGGAAAAGTGTGATTCATCTTGTTGGCTTCTAATGCTTATTATTTTGAGGTACATACATTCAATACATAATTATAGTGCTTTCATTCTTTCTAATTTAATGCATCTCATTTTGAGATTGAAACTTATTATTCAGTTGCATGAATTGATTTCTCAGGTTTACAGGATATATCATCCGACAAAAGCTGCCTTTTTTATTGAGTAAGTTGGTGTTCAACTTGAGGGGCCTTCTTATATCTTGAGGAAATGAAAATCTATATAAAATAGAAAAAATAGAGAGTTTACAACGGCATAGCCGTAGTCAAAAACAAAAACAAACCAGGTGTTAAGAACTTAAGAGACAACAAAGAGAAGAATTACAGCCAAGCAGTTAATTACACAGGTTATGTAGAATTAAGAGCTCATTGATAGCAGTCTTGGTTTCATGAAGCACTACAGCAACGCCTTTATCTATGCCTTCAAATCGCCTAGCATTCCTTTCTCGCCATATATGTTGTATAGAGAGACTGAAAGCTATAATGGTGGTCAGTCACTTTACCTTAGTAGTTGTTACAGAGGCTATCCACTAAAGGATAACCGGGAAGCTGTAGTTGTGGAGATCTTGGCCAAAATAATACTCATGTCGGATTAGCTGCCATAGGTTGTCAGCATAGTGGCAATGGAAGAAGAGGTGATCTCTATCCTCCATCTGAGAATGACATAAGCAACACATTTTGTCGATAGGAATAAACCGGATTCTGTCAGCTGTACTAAGACGGTTCCTGGTCACTAGCCACATTAAGAAGAAAAATTTAGGAGGAAGTTTTTTGTTCCAAATAATGTCATTCTAGAAGACATGAGGAATAGGGTCTCTCAAGGAGTCTCGGATGGACTTACCCGATTAGTGATTCGCTGGTTTGTTTCTCCAGAGGATTACATCAGAGACGCTATCATTCGGAGAATAAGCCGATAACAAGTGATTGAAATGTCCAGGGAGGGACCATGAACGGCCACTGACAAATCGATGCATTTTGGTACACATGAGATAGGGGGAGGGCGAATAGAGCGGCATATTGATGAGTTTATCAAATCCTGACCAGTTGTCAAATCATAGAGCGGCAATTTTCCCATCACCAACCTTAACAGTTATTTCCTAAGCTACTTTGTCCTGAGCAATAAAAGCTGATTAATAAAATAGGAGTAGTTTGAAAGACAAAGTTCCTTATTGCTATAATTGTGACCTTTCAAATCCTTGTGTGTTTTGCCTTTGGTCACCATTCATCTTGGGGCTTTTTCCTTCTAGACATGTAGCTGAGAACTACTGATTTATTACGCCCTACTTGTCCTGTTCCCATGATTTATACCAGTCTACTATTTGCACAGCATGAGTTCACTAGGATATTAGGGTTTTGTTAATGCCATACTGCTATGGTTTCTGTGGATCCTGCAATAGCGGTCAATCAGACTTACTAAATAGCTCTTCTGCTCATCCTGGGGTAGCCTAATGCCAGGAGCAGGAGACACAGGTCGATGTTTAGGGAGACAATTATTACAGTAGGAGCTCATTATTCTGTATGAAGTTTCATAGAAAGGATTGGCCAACTTGTGTATTTTTTTATGAAGAAGCAATGAATCCACTCTTCATTCCTGTTCTGCTATGCCTGAAACATTCAGGTTTGGCTCCTGCCTTTGGCATGGAACAATCTCAGGAATATGAAGAGGGAGGAAATTGGAAATAGAGGCTACGAAGTTAGGAGTTGCATGGGAGTAGAGTAGTGAAATCCCCTAAACCCCAACCTATGAGGTCGAGTGTTGAATTCCCAGTGGGGTGGGGGAAATTGGGAATTTGGTCCTGAAAATGCAAGGCTTAATTGATATGCCAATTCAATGTTCTTTGTTATCTACAATTGGGCACAAGGATTCTCAAAGTAGCTTGGTGATGCTATCAATAGAGACAATATAGGGCGACCACAGGATGAAAAATCCTGTACTTCCAGTTGTTTCAGTTATGAAGATATGCTAGTGGGTCTGACAGACCTAAAATTAACATAATTTAATTGAATTTAGGTTTGACTTTAGATTAGGCTTAATAGAAAAAAATGAGTTCGAGTTGGGTTCCAATTTCAGAGTTACTCATACGAATCTGAATTGTTATCCTTTTGCTCAACAAGTTCAGATATTCTGGATCAATTCGATGCTAGACCCTCAAATTATTTGAAAGCTGGTCCAAGATCTGATTGAAACTTCGGGTGGAATTTAAGCTTATGAATTAAATTTGAATTTGGCCTTGTGACTTATGATCCGTGTTGATTCAATCATTGTCTTCCCTACCTACTTGCTGCAGTAGCAAGATTATAGTTTTGATGCTGGACGGTGAAGTACAGGTGTGCGTGTATATGTTGGGATCGTTTATCTTTTCCATCAGGACATTGCCCTTGTGAAAGGCCCTGGTAATGACATGCGCATTGGCATTGGTATGTAGAACGAGACAAGGCTAGCTGTTACCTACGAAGTTGTTTGGAAGTTTGACAGGGTATGGTAAGAAATGTCTGCTTGCACCTTTTTCCATAAACAAGACCCACCGACAGGGTATCGTAAGAAATATCTGCAGGCACCTTTTTCAATAAACAAGACCCACCAGGTTCAGGTTCCGGTGCAGGTTGCATAGTTCTAAACCTTGCAATTCATCGATTCACATTGTTTATTGGTCAGATTACTTCTCATTCATGGTTAATGAAACTTCTTGGTGCGTAAATTCTCACTTAACTTTTATCTCTTCTTCGCAGCATTACACTAGAAACTCGAACAATTACTGTTCGTTCATTCACGGAACACGTAGAAGAAGCTGACCCAACACTCGAAAAATTCCTCGTATGATACCTATTCGACACGTGTTCGGTGTGCTAGCTCTTTTGGGCCCACACGTTACTTGAAACTCAAGAACATAAAGCAGCACGTGCGCTGAGGTCAGAGTTTCGACATTTCCTTGGAGCAGCAGAGAAGTGCGAACAAGCCAAGTGGCTGATCCTCCCACATAACGACACAGACAGATATGCTAGAGAATCTTCCTTTCTACTTGGTCAACATTGATCTCTATAAATCCACTCACATGAACTGAATTGAACTCCAGAAACTGTAGAAAGAAACAGCTAAGAGCACCAAGGCATCAAGGGCAATGGCCACCACAAGGTTGCTACGTTCGCATACGCCTCTGGGTCGAGTTCTTCCTCCTACCACAGTGTCCTCGTCGGTTGCTAAGGTCAAATGCATAAGCAAGTCCGAATTGAAAGGTGAGAGAATGGTTTCTGCAGATGACGATGGTGATAACAAGAGGAAGAAACCAACTGTGGTTGTTAAAGCATCAGTGGTTGAGTTAGAGAGCTTGACCTCTTCAGAGACACGGATTGGTCGAAGAATTGATCTTGCTTCCTTGCTCACAGCTCTTAGCCGTGTCTTTTTTGGAAATCTGAGGCCAGTTAAGAACCGAAAAACGTGGATATTTGAAGCCCAAAGCTTCATTGAAAGGGTGAGTAACGTCTGAAGTAGCAGATATGTCACTTTCTTGCATGCATGCAGTTCCTATATACGCGGAAACAGAATTTGATCAAGCTCTAACTCTCAACTTTTCTTGGCCTTGCGCAGGTTGTTATCAATTGTAGATTCTTCACAATGTTCGCTGTGGCTGGATCCTTATTTGGCTCAGTATTGTGTTTTGTGGAGGTAGAACTTTTTGAAGAAAAGAATAATAGCCTATTTAAAACTACTCGGATTCTCACAAACATATCTGAATTGATCCTAACGACCCACTATTGCAGGGTTGCGTTCTAATATTAGAGTCCTATTTTCATTATTTCCATTCGTTGTCTCGAAGTTTGGATCAAGTGCATACGATAAATTTACTTATTGAAGCCATAGGTACAGCTATCTCTGTTCATCTTTTGATTATGCAGCAAATATACACACGTAATCTAGTACTTGCACTATTTAAGTCTCACTGTTTCTCGATTTAAACTCCTTTGGTTTCTGTGAAAATTTGATACCATGATTCTTATGCAGACATGTTCTTGATTGGAATTGCACTATTTGTATTTGGGGTTGGGCTCTACGTCATGTTCGTGGGATCAAAGAATCAGAATGAAAATGGGTCATGGTTGCCAGAATCAAACCTGTTTGGCCTCTTCAACCTGAAGGTGATTGCTTTCTCTTGTACAGTTTAACCAGATAGGAAAGTGACATAAAAGAGCAATGATGTTCCTTTCCATTAGCTAATCATCAGATTGAAATTGAATCTATTTCAGTCGATTCCAACATGGGTGGAAATGGGGTCAGTTTCAAAAGCAAAGTCTAGGATTGGTCATGCAGTGATGATGATTCTTCAAGTGGGACTACTGGAGAAATTCAAGAACGTACCATTACTAACTAGTTTCGATCTTGCTTGTTTTGCTGGGGCTGTGTTGGTTTCTTCCTCCTCTATATATCTCCTCTCTAGACTTTCTACTGATGGCATCATTAGCCACACGTAGCTTTGGGCCATGGAGGCAGCTTGTGTATTTATATATATAGTCACAGTACAGGCTCCAAGAAATTATTTGTATAACAGAAGAGAATTAGATCCATAGATAACACTCTACTTGTTGACTATCAATTTTCAATACAATTTCTTTTTGTTATGATCCTTCTTCTTCCAATCCTAGACACTAATTTGAATTTATATTTATCATGTCTTGTCATTACAAGTTTAATTAGATATAGATTTAATTACAAAAGATTAATTTAATTAAATTTAAAGTTAACCAATCAATTTATATTCAACTCAACTCAAATCTAAAGACAAGAGTTGGTGCATTCTTGGAGTAATGCATATGTCTGTTCTTCCTGGAAGCACCATCCCACTTTCCTTCACGATTGATCACAGCTTTTCACTTATTTTAGTTCACCACAGATCCATATACCTTAAACTTTACGATGGTGTTTCTGCTTTACGTCTGATTCGACAAGTTTAACAGAAAAAGACATGTGAAGTCGTTTTCAAGTTTGCGTATTGGTGAGGAAACTGCTGGTTATTGAAATTTCGTGGTAGTTTCTCTTCAGAAATTATAAAGACCAAGTCGTGCTAATGTGCATAGTGAATCATACAAACTACCAAAATATATTATATATACTGAACATAACGATCACATTTCCTAGGATTTCACAGAAGGCATACAGTAAGTTAAACAAGACATATCTTTGAAAATAGCTATGAATAAACATTAGACTTTAGGCTAGTAATTGTTGCATTGGTACAATATTGATGTATTAAATATACTGAAAAATAATTAAGTGTGCTTTTATGATGCTTATAAGCAGTCCTTTTATACTTCAAATTTAATTATTTTTAAAAAAAATTAATTTTAACAGATTGTCTGACTTCCAATTCGAATTGCTCTTTCCTCAATAATTGCAAAATCAATTATCACAAGACACTATGAACATCAATGAAAAATCCTCTTGGAAGTCTTGATGAAAGTAAAGGCCTTTTAAGTTGGATAGAGATAAGATGTACAGACAAAGGATCAGTACAGGTATAATGGTAACATGCAGCACTCAATTCATATTGCTATCTCCAGAACTGATATGACATAACTACATATTCTACAACACTATTGTCTCTGATAAAAATATCTGCTCTCTCTGTTTTCTGATCAACCACAAATGCCCAATCTTTGTTACTTACAGATTGTTATCTTCTGCTTCTTTGAGCTGCTACCAGAATCTGAGGCTGAGCCATAACTCCCATCAGAAGTAACATCAGACAAACCATTCTCCAATGCTCTAACCAAATTCTCAAAGTAATTTTTGGTCACTCTGGTAAGTCCAAGCAACTTACTGCGAAACTCATTGAACTCATCACCTGGCTTAGCAGATTGGACAAACTTTGCCAGTTCTTTCTCTGCAAAACCGTGAAGCCTTTCCAAACCCAACTCTGCCTGACCCTGCAAGTACTCGAACAACTGTTTCTTGGCAGGTTCGTTCTCGGGCAAGTAGTAGCCATATACGTAGGTCCACTTGAGCACTCGTCGACATTCAACTATCTGCTTCCAGGCTTCTGCCAGGAAGCTAAGCTGAGTCTCAGTCTGGCGATGAATGTTTCTCATCTTTCTGATGTGAATACTCTGTACTTCCTCTAAATCTCTCAGGGCAATTTGCCTTGACCTCTCGTTGGCTGCCCAACGATCGTAGTAGTGTTGGTATCTGAGTAAATCTTGTTTCAAAGACCTGGTTTCTCTGGAATTAGGACTTGCACAATAACTATTGCAACCTCCTCTACAATGGGTAGACCACTCCTTTAGACATAACCAGCAGAAAGAAAAGCGACATGGTGATGCGCAGATCATGTGCATACACCCTGCGTTTTTCTCAATTAAGCGATTGCAACTTGGACAGGGCTTGGTGTTAATTTTCTTCCATGTCTCGTTCAAGGACTGATCAAAGTTCTTCTCTTCCCATTTCACTACAATGTCACAACCAACTGGACGGTGTGTTTCAAGACCACAATTCCAGCAAAATGTAAGAGAACAAGCGCAAGTAACGTCAAAACTTGCGTTTCCAACATCAAAATCAATAGCATTCTCGCAATTCGGAGCAGGACACCACTTCCTGTTGTTGTTTTGTTCTACATAGGACTTAAGAAGGTATTGACAGTACCTTTTTCTATGTTCCTCGGACGACAATTCATTGATCATTTCTCCGTTCACTGCGACTGAACATGAAGGTTCAGGACACTTCATCATCAAACAACCAGGTCCATCGTCTATGCTCGTTTTAATATACAGTCTCCAACATTCACAACAAAAGGGGTGTCCACAAATCGCTGATCTGATGGAGCTACGGGGACAATGTTCCAAACAAATCCCACATGTGACCAAGTTATTGCAATTATCGTCAGAAACTACTTGTGGTTTCTCCAGCAAACCCACCTTCCGACGAACCCCCGACTCGTCAGTAAACCACGCATCATGTACTTTGCCAATATTCCAATTATAGTGACGAAGTAACATACTTGCCTCGATTTTCGATATGGAGAGAACGTTGGACACCTCCGACACGTCGGCCTCCATGCATAGATGTATTTCTTCTTCTCTCAATACCTTGTAGTGCTTTTCTCGTTCTTGGTGCTTCGCGTCTCCTTCCAGTTCTTCCAAAATACTGTAATCCTCAGCAGGGTCGGAGTCGCTGTCACCGCCGTCGCTATAGTAGTCCAAATCTGAGGGCATGTCGTCGGAGAAGGTATCTCCGCCGTCGACGTGGTGTTTTCCGTGAACATCCATGATCAGGAGAGAAGACCTCACTAGTCTTCAGGAAAATTGTAATTTAGAGTCTCGGGTACGCCAGTGGCTTGATTTGGTAAAGGAAATGTTTGAATAAGAGGGGAACCTCACTTGGAAGATTAATTAATTAATCTCCTAATTATCTATTAAGATCCTTTATGATTAACCATCGGAAAGATGAATTTAATTTCCGATTGGAGATAATCTCTTCCACTTTTTTCGGATAATTGATGTTAGATTCCAATTAATGCTAATTTCTAAGATTTTTTAAAACAGTCTCTTTATTAGTTAGACGTAAGATTCCTCAAAATTTTTTGTAACAGCGAAATTTTTATTGAATATTGTTATTGTTGTTATTAATTTCTCGTAAAGTGAAATTTTTATTGAATGTTGTTATTATTATGAACTTGTCAATTTTTAAGATTTTTGAAAACAGTTTCTTTATTATTTAGAGGTAAGATTCCTCAAATTTTTTCATAACAGCGAAATTTTTATTGAGTATTGTTGTTGTTGTTGTTAATTTCTCGTAACAATGAAATTTTTATTGAATGTTGTTGTTGTTGCTGTTAATTTCTAAGGTTAAGGTAAGTAGCGATTTTGTTTTTTTTATAAAAAAAATATTAGAAATAAATATTTTATTTATTAAATTATGTTTTTTTAAATCATGAATTCTTAGTTGCGAAGTAACCGAAAAAAGTTGTTTAAAGTTATAATACTTAAAGAATAGCAATTGGATATGAGTCATTTTTTTAAATACTCAAATTTAATGAATATATTACTATTCAAAAAATGGTATCAAATACTTTAGAAATTAAAATACCCAACACATAAAAAATATTGATCTAAATTGTAAGTTTAAAAAAGTTTAAGAATTAAATTGTAAAAATTTTAAAAAATTATAAATAGAATAATAATTGTTTATATATTAAAAGGAACGATTTTACCAAATTATCTACAATTTATTTACTAAATAATAAAGATATAAATTAAATTTTTATATCATTAGAATTTATACACAAGTGACTACATATTAATCTAACATAATTTAAATATAGTTAATAAATATATTTAAAATTTTGTATGTTCATATTAAAAATGTATATATTTTTAGTGCATATATGTAAAAAGTTATTATATGTAAAATTAAATTCTCTTATATAAAATACATGTTTATTTTACTTTGCATTATTCTTAACTTTATATTTGAATTAGAATTAACTATTTTTATATTAATTATTATAGTAATTATTTATATGATAAATATATAAAAATAATATTAATACAAATAAAAAAGTAATTAATATATCAATTTTATATTATTGTAATTTTTATGGTTGAAGTAAAATTAAAAATTGTATCACACAATATATTAAGTGAATATTTTATAAATTTACAATATTTAAGAATTATTTTATAATTTAAAAATATTCAAAATGATATTTAATACTCGAGCAAATTTTAGCAAATATTCAAAATGATATTTAATATTAATTGGTAGATGTTGTATTATATTAAAACTAAATTTGATATGATATTTATAACATTTGCTAAAATTTGCCCGAGTTCAACCGAATTTGAGTTACGACAATACTCATTAAGAGTTCTACTTACCGCGGCATTTGGATAGATCCACATGAACATAAAGATGTAGTAAAATATATAATACAATAAATATAGAGCAAGGAAAAGAATAATAATTAAATATAAAATAACTAAATAGATACACAAACCAAAAAGAAGACACGTACAAGAATAGATAAAACAAGCCATTATAAGAAAATAATTAGGTTAATTAGGAAATTATCTTGGCTAAATAATGAGGAGGGAAGTATTACGAAATAAAAAAATTAGACTAAATACAAGACATAAAACTCGACAAAAAATGTTTCAAAGACCTAAGAGAATGAGAATGATCTCTCTAAGTGAGATCCTTTATTCATATCCAAGGACGCAAAAGTTTTCTATTACGGGTCATGTTCTCGGTAAGTTTCAACTGAGTCATATCATTCTTGATCACCTTCCCTTAATTCGTTTTAGGCATTCCTTTTTTTCGCTCTCTTACAGGGTACTATTTTCTTACATCTTCTGTCACGCCCCGGACCGTGCCGGGCTCGCGACAATCGCCGCATACCCGAGCTAAGGACACTACCGGCACCTTTAACCCGAGTATGCAAGGCTTACAGAGTATCTCTACTCTGGCAGTTCAGAAACATCATTCAATTTAACAAAACTTTATATAGTAATTTAAATAGCGGAAATCTTTCATAAAAATCTTTACAATCAGTCTTTATAATAAGTCCCATGAGCTATTACAAACTAGGAGTAAAGCAATTTAAAACAG
>JANIMX020000033.1:2363517-2373554 GCA_024582655.2 Erythroxylum kunthianum
TTAACCCCAAATTTGACTAGTACCGCACACCTGATGTCAGTACTGGTCAGATTTAATAACACCTTCTTGAAGAACAACTCGAGCAATAACGCATTTATGGATACCGGTGCCTATGATAGGCTGAGCGACAAATCGACTATGAAGCCTTGATTTCACCAGTTTCTTGAGGTCGGCGACTTCAGGCTCCAGCGGCGAAGTGACGTTGGCGATGACTCGAAGAGTAAGATGTTTGGGAGAGAGTGAGAGAGAAGATGACTAAGAGCGAGGGAAGGACAATGTGTTTGGTTTCTGGGAAATTTGGGAAGAAAATGAGAGAGAAGAGAGGGAGGACGCCAAAGAAAGGATTGAGACCGACATTTTCGATCCAACTTCTTCAGTGTTCTTCTTTCTTTGGAAGTAGATTAGATTGGTGGTGTCATGAATGTGGCTCGTGGGTGAAAAACTAGGAAATAGATAATGTGGAATGTTATTGACGATTGCTTACTACGAAGTCGTTTAACATTGATAAAAAAGACACCTATATATGAGGTTTGTTTAGAGAGATTTGAAAAAAACATTTCCGATGTCAGGATTTGAACCCGGGTCGCCTGGGTGAAAGCCAGGTATCTTAACCGGACTAGACGACAATGGAATTATGGTCATGGCATAAACTTGGACTATGAAATACAAAACTTAACAACTCCTGAAGGTTTGAAAATTTTCCTTTATCTCCTAATCTTTCCTTTATATTCGATTCTAACGTAAAAATGTAGTGTGAATGTTAACGTTTATAACGCAATAGAAAATAAATTATAATGTTTTAAAGTATTTAAATTAAAACCTAATATATTTAAAATAGACTGTGGGAGAAAAGTTTAACATAATTAACTTCCTATTAATTAAATATTATATTAATACTGGCGTGACATTATTTTATATTTTAATTAAAAAATAGGTTCTATTATTACATGATAAATAAATTTTATCATAAAAAATCTATGAAATGGATCTCATTGTCATATAAAAAAGTGAGATTTACTATCAAAAATTTATAAAAGTGATCATATTGTCACATGGCAGTAAATCTCACGTTTTAATTAATATAAAAAGATTATGAAGATATGTAAGGAGTTGATTTTTTTGCCCTTCATTTAGTAGTCCAGATATTGAAGAAATGTATGGATCCATATTTATTAGTTCAGTTTCATGCTCTCTTTCAATTTCTTTGGACCGTTTAAACTTTAAACATTTTACAAATCAAATAATCAATCCCAGAGGTTTCACGTTTGAAACATTTTGCTTTAGACCATCTCTGAAACCGGACAACAAATGTTGTGTGTATTGTCTTGTAAAGATAGATGATAGAAGGTTATCTTTCCAGCTTATTAATCATTACTTGTCCATCCCATTAACATTTAGACATTTGAAGTACTAAAACTTTGCGATTAATTTATTCTTTTGCCAACTGATTTGAAACACAATTGACGATCCTGCACATATAAATCTATTGGACAAGGAGTGCGGAGGATAAGCCTACTAAAATTTGTTCTATGGGTTGTCAGCCCAGTCCTCGATATCTGAAAGTTAATGCTCGTCCTCAAAATTAGGTCCTTATGTCTCAACGTTTTTTAAGCTATTGAACATGACTCAAAAAACTGAGTGCTAATGATTTTTCTAAAATGATTGGCAACAACTAATGCAATAAAGGGATGACTAATACCAAAGTCTAGTTTATCAAAATTGATAACATAAACTTGATGATGATCCAACCGAGTTCATAATATAAAATTGTAAGTAATTATATAAAAAGAAAAGAAATTCAACTTGTTTTTTTTTCCTTAGAACACACAAAATTTATAGAGTTTAGAGAACAAAAAGAGAGAGATTATGTATTCTTTTTATACAACAAAGTAACATATTTAATTCATAATTAATTATAACAAGAATCCATCTCTCTTAAGGCAAGTCAGTATTGTGATAGGAAACTAACTAACTACTAAAGGGCTGCAGATTGGGACCTTTACTCAATGGATTTGTATGCAATCTAACCTATCCTAAATTGTCCAATATGTTCTGGATTTAGCACTGATGTAAATCTGTTAATATCCTAATAATTAACTAATGTTCATCTACAATTATAATTAAAAGAAAAAGTTAATCCATCATTCACGACTAATGGGACGAACCAAAAACATACTCTTGGATTACTAAGTAACGCAAGGTCACTTCCATGGATCCTTTTCCCACAACGCAGATAATGGAACATGAATTAGTAAATATCTAGAATAGCCTTATTGTATCTCTTCCCTTAAATGGCGTTCAGAAAATGGCTAGATGAAGCAAAGCCGGATATTGAAGAGATCCAAACCAATTGATCAAGATCAGGAGAAGTAGGAATGGTCACCTGCTAAAGTTCAGTCTTGATTAAAAGGAATTGCAGCAGTAGAGCTCGAGGAACACACCACTTGCCATTGTGAATAAAATCACTCACTTTAGCAGTTAGATCAATATACAGATTCATTGGAATGTTTAACAACTCAATGATGAAACTTTCTTGGATGACGCTATTATAAAACATGTACCTGTGGGGTGCTTGAGAATAATATAGGTCATCTTTTATAGGGTCAATATATTATTTGGGTTTTGAAGTTTAATGAGCAATAAATAAGTTAAAAGGTTTTGGAGTTGTTGATCATGTTTATAAAAAAGGTTGACCAAGTCATCGTTTCAACCGAACAAAGGAGGCCAAATAACGGCTAAACTCCATGATATCCTTCATTGACGTTTTGTTCAAGATTTTCAAGTCATGTGTTGAGGTGATAATGTAGATTAATACAAGTCAAGTGTTGGAAATATGGAGACAGCGACGATCATGAATACAATTAAGCAAACAAAATTGATCTCTAATCTCCATTTAAATATCAAATGTCATACACCATTTTTGAATAATATGGCAATAAATGGCTCAGAGACATTTCGAATTAGTCTTCATAGCCCCTTTTACAATTGTGTTCGGAAAGATTAAGCACACAAAGGAAATCAAACATCATGCTACAATTTGCCCCTCGTTATCACCGCAGGTGGAGTTACACAAACCGTATAAAACATAAACAAAGATGGCAAGAATAAATTGCAAACTAACACACCCATAACTGTTAAACACCATCTCATAACACAAGTACTATGAACGAGCTATATATCTCACAAGCAAAAACAATGATAACGAGAAACTGGCAAATCAACCCATAACATATGGACATGAAAATTTTCAAGGAAATAGTAGAATTTTACCAAAATGAAAATGAAAAGAACTAGAACAAGGTTGTATTACCAAAATCAAAATAAAAAATCACTAAATCATCTTTTTGAACTGCAATTTAAAATCAAGATGTAGCAATCAACATATGCAACCAATTGCAAACAAAGCATATAAGAACCATCATTTGCAGATTAAAGATTATTCAACAAAAAACATTGACTCACATACACAAAGGAGAAGAAACTAATATGCATGAAATTGTTAATAAATAATTTCTTGACAAATCTGCAACATCCCCCTCTCCAACCATCTCGAAAGCAAGACCACTGAGCAGATCAAGCTAAGCTTTTACATCTCCAAAATAGGAACCATCTCCAATCCAACTTTTACCCTATACATTTCCAAATTAAGAAACCATCTCCAGATAACTTGTAGACCAGTAAAGAAGATAAGAAAGAGCAATAGTAAGTCACACAGCAGCAGCACAAGACCAAAAGTGAAGCTTCTGTACCACTTCTAATCACTTGCAACAAAATTACCTCAATAAAAGTATGGCTAAAGCTGTTGCAGACACAGTTAACAAGTTGCTTTAACTTCTCAAAATAAGACATCAATCGCAATAACTTCCAGAGCAACAGAGAAGATTGGGAAGAGCACCAACATGAGACGAGTGAAGATGGTTTATAAGAAGATGAGAGAGCAAGAGACTAAGCATGTCAAGCTTATCATATGTCCAAAAGAATAATATTTCTAAAAGAACCATCTCCAATCAAGCTTATCCAAAATAAGATACAAATAACTTGTAAAGCAGCAAAGAAGATGGGAAAGAGCAACAATTACTTGCACAGAAATAGCACAAGACTAGGAGTAAAGCCGATGTACAACTTCTAATCACTCGCAACCAATTTACTGTAGTAAAAGTTTGGCTAAAGCTGGTGTATCGACTGACACCACCTTCCAGGTAAAAATAAATAAAATTAATAAAATTGATAATAATAAGGAATTTATTAATAATATAATTAATAAAAGTAATTGAATTGAATTAATAATAATTAGAATAATAATAAGTAGAAAATTTGTAATAATAATAAGAATAATAGTAAGTACAAAATTAATAATAATAATCATTAAAAATAATAAAAATAAGAAGAAAATTAATAATAAAAATAAAACTAATTTACAAAAATAATAAAATTAATAATAAGAAGAAATTTAATAATAAAAATAAATATAACTAATAAAAATAATAAGTAGAAAATTAATAATAATAATAATAACAGTAGAGTAAATTAATAATAAAAATAAAGAATTTAATAATAATAATACTAATAATTAATAAAATTAATAATAACGAATTTAATAGATCATATCTCTCTTGGATGTTAGGATAATATCAAACATTAAAAACGTTGACTGAGAAGTGAAAGAGATAATTTATTATAAAAATTATCTTTAGAGAATTCTTCAAGAAAAGAAGGTTTGGTCTTGCTCAAAACTACGAAGATTTTGAATTATAATTGCAAAGAAAATAGTCATAGATCATGTCACTCTTGGATGTCAGGATAATATCAAACATTAAAAACGTTGGTACTAAGTGAAAGAGATAACTTGCTATAAAAATTATCTTTAGAGAATTCTTGAAGACAGGAATATTTAGTCTTGTTCAAAACTACAGAGATTTTGAATCCATTATGTAACTAAAATTATAAAAGCACATCAAGTCAAATTTACATTTTGAAAGGAAAATAATCATCAAAAGTGGCTGAGGATATTGACAAACTTACCATTTGATAGCTATCGACAAACTTACCATTCCATTCGAAGAATCGAAACCAAAATACTTGTCCTAACCAAATGATGTTTTTTTATAAAATCTGACAATTATAAGAGTTAAATGACCACAAAAGAATAACTTGATCAAAACATAAACAAAAACAAATGAAGTGGAATTACGCAAAAGAGATTTCATCATTTTAGCAATTTAAGCTAAAATAGGCATAGAGATTAGTTTAGGATATAGGTTTTTATTTATATATCATTAATTCTTAAACTTAAATACTAAACATTAAAACTTATCTCCTGAAATATCTTCAATGATCATATTTATTTATGGTAAAATGTTATATATCAAAAGAGTCGAGAACCAACTTACCTTACTTCAATCAAAGATCAAAAGAACAATTGTTAAGTACCCTCCTTCCTTCCAAGGCTATTTGAACAAATTAGAAGTAGATAGTAAATCATCAAGGTGATAATCTTTTATGTTTTCACTAATAAGAACTGAATAGTCATAGGAAAATCGAATAGATCATACCTTTAGTAGTATGACATGCCTCGGTGACCTTACAAAAGAGATCATAACAGTACATGACTAAAGAGGTCCATGGAAGCTATTTTTATAGCAAAAGGAAATACAATCAACACAGAAAAGAGCCAATAATGCAATATAAACTAACTTCGTTAAGTGCTATCCCTCTATCAACAACAAGAGAAGGACATCAGACATGATCCTCACATCTTTAAGAGTTATTTTTAGTAATTGTGCTTGCAACACATCTAACTGTACTTACAACACCTCCAAACAAGAATTTATGAACTTAAAAAATTAGAGATTATACCAAATATGACCGTGCAATATGACAAAATTAGGTAAAAATATTAACAAGGCAAGAATACACATAAATCCTATTACCTAAACCCTAAGCCTTAAACTACAAAACCTAAACTATAAAACTTTAAACCTAAACCAACTCCAATGCATGTGCTCTAAATGCTCGCATGCTAAGGCATACGTTACCTGAACGGGAGAAAGCAGTCCTAGTTAAAATTGTTTCAAACTTTTCACCCTTACAATTTAAATTTGTGTTAAGGATTACGGGCATCTTAATCTATTCAGCTTAAGAGGTGCAGTACCGATTCTATTCGAGAACTTGGTAATAACGAGGCAACTAAAATTCTGGCAATGGTGGAACCCCGAGGAACAATAACACTATTCCTGACCGACAAGTATTCACTACAACAAATTATGGATACAGCTACGGGAGCTTATGTGATTAAATCTTGATTTTTCGTGGCTAAAGGCTTTTGCCACAGAACCTTTGTCCCGTAGCTTTGCGTAGCAAGAAGTGGTGTAGCAAAAGGGTTAGCCACAGAAATTTCAGAATATAAAGCTAAAAGTTTTTTTTTGCTATGAAAATTGAGCATTGAAGCTAATATTAAATTTGTAGCTAATTGTTCATGTAGCTAATTGTTAAAGGGCGAACATGTAAAAGACTTGAAATATAGCCACATAATTTACCATAACTAAATATTAACCTAATTTCATATATAGTTACATAATTTACCGTTGCTAAACGTAAAATATTTTTTTGTCACAGAAATGATTAAAAAGGATAAAAATGAAAAAGACTTTAAATATAGCCACATATTTTATTGTAGCTATATATTAAGTGTATTTTATATTTAGACACATAATTTAGCATAGCTAAATCTCAAAAGCTTTTGCTACGGATAATAGATGTATAGCAAATATGTGTATAAATGGCCACAATAATTCATTGGCTATATTTGATTTAATGTGGCTATTAATTTTTTTACTTAGAAATGTCAATATTATATTAATGGCTAAAAGCACATTAAATTATAGGCATCGAATTTATAATATTTAGCTAAATTTAGCCGTTAATAAATCATGAATAATATATAAATTTATCATGTCATTCACAATAATTAAAATTATACTAAAAATAAATTAAAATCTAAAATAAAGTATTATTATTGAAAATATTGTAAATGTTTTAAACAAGTAATCAACATCTATCGCAAGTATCTAGTAAACTATTATTGAAAATATTGTAAATATTCAATCCACATCCATATATGGCATATTAGCAAAATAGGACATACAATCTCCATTCTCCAACATATCTCCAGGAGCTGTAATCGTTCTTTTCTGGTCCAAACACCTCAGCAAATATACCTTCAACATCCAACGTAACTTGTCCCTTTTCTCTTTGTTTTTTTAATTCTTAAAATTGTGTCTGTATATTAACAAAACAAGTAAGAAGTATAACATATTTGAATTAAAAAAATCATAACTTAATACATATACTTACAATGACATCTTGTGTCAAAAAGTCTACTTCCTTCCCGTTCTTCCTCTTTCTGGATAAAACTTCTACACGATAATGTTCATGCCTATTTTTTTTCTTTCTGTGTATAAATAAAATAAAATGTGATGAATATATGAGAAATGTTTACGATTGAATAAAATTTTAATTAAGTTTCTTACCAATTCATGCCTAAGTCGAGCATAACTTTTGGTTCTCGAGTAAGCAAACATGGAACGTTTAGCTCTACTTGTCTACAACATTCAACACAATTGGACAAAAAACATGTTAAAGAAAAGCTTAAGAGTTACAAGTAACACTAAGTCACACTATTAGTTGGAGCTAAAATCTCAAGTCCCCATCTAGTGCGAAGACGAGAAAAATCAACAGACATCTAATACAAGTTTTCCCATCCTATTCTCTCTCTTTACATTTTCTTAAATCCATAAAATATCAAAATGGTATTTTACATGAGCCTTTAAAGTTTCTCTACTGGTTATCTTGCTGGTTTAAACAATTAAATAGTGTCCTTAGCATCACATCCATGCAAAATTGAGATGGTGGGATCCTGAAATTTTGTTCAGTTTCTAATTAAATGCAGCACACAATTTCACCACTAACACTACCCAGATAATTAGTACAAAAACAGTAACCACAACCATGGGAAACTAGTCATGGATATTCTACCTTGTGTATCTTCTTTTGTTCCTCTTCTTCCCTCTCCAAGTCATGGATATAGTCCTGCACCACTAGCGTCACTATTAGTTCCAGCTCAAACAAAAAAAGTAATATAAAACTTACAAAAGGTTTACTGTACTTGGTAAACAAGTAAGCGGTCAAGTTTTTCGAGGCGCAAACACCTTTCATCATCCTCCAAGCGATCTTAAACTTTGCGCCGCTAGCTATTCACATGTGATTGAAAAGCATATCATGAAACCTTCAGAAATCAAAACCATGAATATCTCATTAATACCTTAATGAAGTCGTATGATACAATATGGGCATTTTTTTGGGATTTTTTTTAGAAATTGGAAAAGAGAGGAGAATGGTGAAAAACGTTAAATGGTTGATTTTTCAATTCCAATTAAACATCTTGGATTTTAGGGATGGAGGGAAACTAAAATTTCACTCCCACAAAAAAGCACACTAAAATTTCATTCCCACCATGGATAAATTAACGTGGTTAAACCTATAACAATTACTATGATATTGGTTCAATTATTTAAATTATGTGGCTATAAAATTATTTTTAGACACAAATAATCAATGAATGTTGCTATTACTAAACTTAGTTGCTACAAGCATACAAAGTACTTAGCACCCATATTTAATTAGCCACAATAATTTCAACTATGTGGTTAAAATTAAAATTCTAGCCACAAAAGTATACACTCTATAGCCACCATATATAGTTAGCCACATATGTAACTTAGTACGTAGCTAATAAAATAACAATTACAGTGATGTTGCCACAATAATATAAAACATGTGACTAAAAATTAATTCAGCTACAAATAAATAATATTGGTGACTATCACAATATTTATATTGCTACAAAATTATATCATGCGTAGCATCGTATTTAATTTGTCACACTATTAACCAATACATGGCTAAAAATTATAACTTCAATGTTATTGCCACATATATTTAAATTATGTAGCCAAAAGATTTTTTTCATACATATAAATAATGGTCGTGGCTATTACGATTATATATTGCTAGAAAAGTATATAATGCGAAGCAACCAAATTTATTAGCCATAAGTGTAAATTATAAGTGGCTAGAAAAAATAATATTATAATCATATTGCTACCCTAATACAAACTTTGTGGCAAAAACATTCATTTAGCCACTAATAAGTAATATTGGTGGCTATTAAAAGTTTACACTGTCGCAAAATTAAATTATCAATAACTAATACTTTTAAATAGCTACGATTAAATAAAATTTATGACTACAAATTTCAATTAGTCACAACCGTATTAATATCATAGCTAAATAGTCATTTAGCTAAATTTTATATCGTAACAATAAAAAGTACACATGTAACATCTACTATTGCCACGTAAATTACACATTCGAAACAGAAAACTACATATTAACCACGGTTATATAATCGTTGTGACTATTTCTTAAATTTAGCCACATTTTAAAAAAAACACAGTTACAATTTGTAACTGTATCCATGATTTGTTGTAGTGATAATTCATATTTTGGACTTCTTGTATTGCCCATTGCATTGACTTAACTTGGAAAATATAGGGTATGCTAGGTATTTTCCTATTTTTGATGAGACTATGCAGAAAGCAAAAAAGGTGACTAAGTTCATTTATAATCGTGCATGATATTGAATTTAATGAGAAATGATTTTACCAATGGTAGGAATTTATGTCATCCTGCTGTTATAAGATTTGCAACAAATTTCTTATCACTTCAGTGTTTTATTATGATGAAGAAAGAGTTGAGATAGATGTTTACAAGTGATAAGGGAGTTGTATCTCAGCATACTAGGTCTAATGCTGGATTGGAGGTTTCCATAATTATACTTGAAGATACTAAATTTTTGTCCCAATGCCAATTTGCATCCGAGTTTGAGTCTTTGGTGAGAGTACTTTGTCCCCTTATCTTGCATGTTTGCAGAAGGACCGTACTGATGCTCAATTCGGTAAATTCATGGAGCTGTTTAA
>JANIMX020000033.1:2444577-2456006 GCA_024582655.2 Erythroxylum kunthianum
AATCCATTGATTTAAAATCTATGGATTTAACAAAATCCATAGATTTTAGAATCCCTCAATCCAAACGAGGCCTAAGTGTGAAAGTCTAAAATAATTCATTTCTATAAATGAGGGATTGTATAATATATTTTTTGTTCCAAGAATATCCTTAATAATTTTATAATATTTCAAATATACCCATAATCCTATGTAATAAAACAAAAACCCATTTTATATATGCAGGTTAAAAAAATAAATAATATTTATAAATTTTATATAAATATAAGAAGGGTAAAATTAAAAATTACATATTAAATTCATGACTTGTAGCTATTGAACTAAACATGAGTGCAAAGAAAATTATGTCATAAATCAATTGATTTATATTCAAATCCAAACAATGAAATTAACAAAATCTATAAATTTCATAATCCATTGATTTAAAATTTACGAATTTATCAAAATTTATAGATTTTAGAATCCCTCGATTCAAACGAGAAGTTTATTCAAACGAGAAGTTTATTCAACAATGGGACATTGTTTCTTGAGAATTTATTTTAGGTTATAATTCATAAGAGTTTATTGAAAAAGAGGATGATATTTTTTGATTAAAAATAATTCTTAAAAATCCGTAATTCTTAAACTTCAATTTTCATGAATTAAGTTCTTAAATTTTCAAATCATATTTAATTAAAATCATTATTTTATGGAATTTAAGAATTGCATAATTATAATTTATAAGTTCAAGGAATTAATTAATGAAAATTAGAATTTAGAAATTAAATTTATTTTATCATAAATTTAAGGATATAAAAAGAAAATTTATTTCTTTATTTTCCAGTTATTGCTACTTAATATACGTGAAAATATTAAATTTCTTCAAATTATGCCGACTCAAATATTAAATTTCTACATAAAACAAAAAACAAAAATTCCCTCTATAATATATTTTATTAATTTCAAAATGAACTTTTCACTATATTTTTCAATAATATAAACAATTTATGGTATAATTCTACACAATATTTTTCTTATATTTTATAAAAAAATTATTTTTATGACTCGAACCTATAATCTTCTGAATATAAAAGTCGAATATAAAAGAATAAATTTAAGAGTTACCCCAAATTCACCGTTAATTAATTGGTAGAAATAACAACGTTGACTTGAATGCTTGGAGCCCCACACCTAGTTAACTCCTTTAGAAACAAAGTCAAACTTCCCGCAGTTCGGATGAAATAAAGTACAGTTCTAAACCATAATCAAAAGAGTTAAATATAGAGTGATTGTTTGGTCTCATTTCTTTGAAAATTGTAATCAACAGTCCTGAATTTTTGGGTCTTTGTAAGACAACTCTTGTCCTAGGATTATATTTTGATGCATGCATCCTCGTTTGACTATCTTTTATATAGAGGAGTGCCTCTCATATCTATGATCAGGTCTCCTAGTTTTAGATATGTGGGAAAAGGTAATATTAAAAAAAAAACAGATTGTAAATTAAATTGTTATGATAAGAAATTTAAACTTTTTTTTAAAAAATAGACCGTAATAAAATCGATATTAATAAAAATTAAATAAATTTGAAGAATTTGAAATAATTAAAATTTAAATGAAGAATAAGATAAACAAAAACGATAACACACACAGTTTCTTCCCTTTGCGAGGGTTGGGTAAATGACATCAATTGTACGCAATCTTCTCCTTGTATTTTTTTACAAGGAAACTGTTTCCGAAACTCAAACTTTTAACCTTCTAATTATAAAGACGTAACTTTACTATTACTCCAAAGCTCGCTCTCAGAATAAGATTGTTAAACAAAAATTAAATGATTTTGTATATATAAAAATGGACTAGTTTATATTAACTGACCAATTAATTAATAAATTGATCAATTTTTATTAATAAATCAAATTGAAAATTTAAAAATTAAACTAAAAATGAATTGGTTTAAAGTTTTTATGGTTGATTGCCTGGGAGCCAGTTCGATTTTTAATTATTAAAAGATTGTTGTCATTTTAATTACCTCTCATTTTATGTAAATAAGAAATAAAATCCCTTTGGTAAAGTAAATGAGTAACACCTTTTCAATTTTTCCTTCTCTTATCAAAATAAATTTTAATTTTAATTTATCATCAATTTGTTTAACTAATTTATATCATACAAAAAACAAAGCACTAGTAATTTTGTAATCAAACCATACACGAAAATTTTAAAGAAAACATTGCATATCTACACATACGTCCTTAAGTATCATTTATTACGAAAATACAAATCAGTTGAGTCTACTTGATATTCATAATTATACTTAGGTATGGTTATAGCCTATAAGTCTAAATGGGCCGAGCCTATTGTCAATTTGAACCGATCGACTCTTAAAACGAATGATCCAGTACTCTTAGAAATTTTGGGTCAATCTTTCAAATTAGACCTAATCCAAAATTTAGTTAAATTTAATTTGATTCGTTAATTTTATAACAAGTTAGAGTCTATTTTTAGCATACTTAAGTAAGGGTGAGAATGAGTCGGATAAGCTGGCCCAACAATTTCTCTCAGAGCAGCTCGAGCTTGAGCTTAAACTCAATCAAGCACCGACACCTTGAAGTTTGGCTCGTTTCAACTCAATTTTTTTCATTTTTAAATTAAAAATAGAAAACGATATCGTTTTGTCTATAATTTTTAAAGTTCGGATTTAGTCGGGTATGAGCAGCCCAAACTTAACCCTATTTAAGTCCGAATTAATTTTTTTTAGGCCCGAGCTAAAATTTGGTCAAATTGAGACTCATCCCTTGACTTTGAACAGTTTGGGTCAGGTCTATCTGGCCCGGACCTATCTGCCATCCCGTACTATTTGTATGTAATCAATATAAAATACAGGAATAATAAATGCGTTACAGTCTTATCCTAAAGACTTGTGTTGAATTTACCTTGTTATGATGAAGATGGCGTTTTAATATTGCTCTAGGTCACAATATCACATGCATGGAGTAGAAGTTGACGAAACTGATTAATCGATAGCCACAAGAACCACAAATTTCCCAAGCTTCGCGGGTCAGGTTTCGTTGTTGACCAATCACATCATAAAAAGTGAGAAGCAGGGAGGACCGGACCGGACCGATACATTTATTATTTTCTCGTTTGCTGCAATCAATGAATGAATGAAACAGCGGACGTGCTTTAAGTTGAAACATCATTTTCTTCGGACAGACATTAAATTAATGCGTTCTCCAAAAGCACCGGTCCAAATGTGGTCGATTGGTATAAAGTTTCTTTAACATACAATATTATATAATTTTTTTAATTGACGTAACACTTAAATAATCACATAATTATTGCGTTGTGTAATATTTTTTAATAATATATTAATTAAGTAAAATAATTAATGAATATTTAAAATCAGACAACAAATTTTTTTTGTTTTTGAATAAAATCAGACAACAAATTTTGCATCTCAGACAAGGAACGATTGTGCATGTTTTGAACCTTTTTTATTTATCCATTTCAATCAGCGTCGCTGCTGATAGGACAGCCGCATATTTAATTCTCAAAACGCCGTCGTTTATGTAATGAAAAGTTTGTATAAGAAATGGACAAATCCAAGCCTTCGGCTACTTGTCTATGGGTCGACTTTTTTGGTCTTGTAAGTGATTCAACATTTTTCTCTCTCTTGGGCTAGGCTTTATAGAAAATCAAGGGCTTCAAAACAAGCCCAGCTTTAGCTGCATATTGAAATTGAACTACCTTATGTTATAATAACAAAAACAACAACAATACTTAGCAGAAATTTTGATAATCGGGGTGTGAAGAATTCCCGTAACATATAACATTACCTATAATCAGTAAAGAGACTGTTTTGAAATGACCCACTTAAATTAACCTCCAATTAGACAACTTCTATCAAAACCGAGTTATCGAATACTTGAAGGGAAAAAAAAAAAAAACCCCTTTGCTATTGTCATATTTGATTTAATACTCCAAGACTACTGAGTCCGGTCTCAACCGTGCATGGTTGGGTTAGTAAAAGTCAAGCCGTAACCAGGACTGAGGTTGAATAACTTCCGGAGCTCGTTATACTTTTCAATTTCGAAATTATGGAGTTTCATGAGTTTCTTTTGTTTGGCTATGAACCGTCGCTTAAAGTACCCTTCAAAAGACGGCTCGGTGGATGTTCTGAGGAAAAAACCATAAGCTAGTGCGAAGTGGAGAGAAGTCACAAAGAAGCACACTGGCTCCATCACGTCCCAACTAAGCTCCCAAAATGTTAGCCTCATGAACCCAAGCGTTTGGACCACCAAGAACCCTAGCCCACAGTAGAGCTCCCCTCGAACCAGGCTTCGAGCTTTCTGGTCGATCATGGCCTTCTGGTTCTCCATTTGCTCTAGGAGTTCTCGTCTTGAATCGTCGTGAGCTATTACTGACTGCGATATTAAACTGTGTATTGACTTTGCCACCTGTTCGTTAATAACGGTAACGGAATTGTGATTAAGACAAGAATGTCATCCAAGGAAGTCTTTTTAAGACAAGAATCTGACGTCAGATACACACATACCTGTTCTGGTCGGAGAAAGACGGTGTTGCCTAAAACGATGACGTTTCCTGACTGATCCAACGTCTTCGCCAACTCAACACCTTGCTCGCGGTTCCCACAGTCTTTGCCACAAACCTCAACAAACTCAGAGTACGAAATCGAAGTCTTTGAAATCTCTCTCAGTTTCCCTTTTAGCTTCTCCACCTGAGAAACTTTCAGAAGCTTCTTCGCGTCCTCAACGGAAATCCCAGGGGCATTAGTTTCTCCGGCGAAAGCTCCCGGGGCCGGCGAGGGGAGTCCGTCGAGGTGGAGCCGGTCACGAGCACCGTTCATGCCTCTGAGTCTCTCCCTCAGCTTCTCGCCGACGGGCAGGTAGAGGATTTCCGGTAAGTGGGATATGGCTTTCCGGTCGATGAATCGAGGGAAAATGCCTTTCTTGACGGATACTGGCGACGTGAGGTATTCTCGATGTAGGTTCGTTTTGGTCGAATTCAGTGGTTCGAGGACTTTAAGTGATGGAGAAACGGAGGAAATGGGTGAATGCTCTAGACCCACAGCCTTTGAAGCTGCCCTGTAACCGGCGGCAAGACGCTTCGCGAGCAATTTACGAAGCGCCATTGATGATAGTTAGAAGAGAAAGTTAATAACTTTAACAAGATATATTCTTGTGAAAGAGGTATTCAGGTTCGGAGGTATTTATAGTGTCCGAAGATAAAGAACTCAACTTCAGATATCTTCCCCCTTTGATTTCGTTATTAAGTTCGAAGATGCAGAGTGCATGTGATTGGGCAGTGAAGCGCACGCGAGTCAACTTTCCGTAATTGACTTTCACTAGTGATGATAGTAAACCAAAAAAATATTTAATTAAAATATTTTCCTTTTCTGTAAAATGTAAAAAAGAAAAAGACTAAACCGTAGTCTAATCCTTTATCTTTATCTAAATTATAAGTTGTAGGCAGTGCAATCAATTTAAGGTTTCTTTTGATTAGTTATTAAATGCTAATTTTGCCATTTGTAATTCTTTGGTTATGTATTATTCTACACTAATAATTAAAAATCAAACTAGATTAATGATTCTACTAGTTATAGATAAGGCTGTGTACTACTGGATCTTTTACGATTTCACATATTAGCAAGATTTTTATTTGGTGTTGTTGTTGTTATTGTTACTTAAACTTGATTAATGATAAATATAGTAAAATTCACTTTTGTTTACCTAAAGATTAATGTATCAATTCTAAACACACACACACACACACAAAATTTAGTATCCCACTTTGAGAGGGCCGGGTGAGGGACATTAATTATAAACGATCTTTTTCTTGTATTTTATGAAGAAGTTGTTTTCGTGACTCAAACCCGTAATCTTTCGATTATTTTAAAATTATTATCATGCAAAAAGCGTTGGAATTATTTTTATAGTTTTGAATTTATTTAATAAAATATCAATCAATAAATATATTTTAAATAACATCATTAATTAATAGAAATTTAATTGCACTTTTAAATTATTATTTTTGTTTATAAGAGATTAAAAACATCTAATTTATTTCCAGAATGTGAATAACACAATTTATTATTGTTTAGTGGAAGCTAATTATATTTTTTGACACATCAATAGACATGAAAGCTAATTATTATCATGGTCATTGGACATAAACAATACAGGTATTTCTACTTGAAATTATCTAAAACCAAAAAGAAACATATTTATGGATGTATTTCAGTTTATTTTAATTAATCTCTTCCATTTCAAATTTGAACTTGAAGTATTAGGCTTAAATACTTAATTTAAAAATTAATTAATTTCCATTATAAATTACTGAAATGTGATCATGAGTATAAAATATTATTGTTTAATAAAAAAGTGCTAATGATCATCTACTTAAGAATTTTTGGAGCTTGAGGCTGTTTAGTTCTTTTTTTTAGGGAAAGCATTACATCATGTGTGTATTTTTTTAATTTGTGTATTTATTTATTCCTAATACTTCAATTTTTAATTGGAAGAGATTAATCAAAATAATCCAAAATATCAATATTTTAAAAATCGGATTAGAAATTAAACTGATAAGATAAGATGTTTAAGGTTTAAAAAGTTTAACTAGTATTATAATATTATAAAGTTGACTAAAAATTGAATAAAATTAAAGAATTTGTAATATGATTGATGAATTTGAAGTTTCAGTTAAAAATTATAATTAAATAAAAATTAATTGATTTATTTTGGTATATAAAAATATATTAATTTATAAAAATTGACCAAATAATTAATAAATTGATCAATTTTTAACATACAAAATTATTAAAATAAATCGAGCTAAAAAATTGGTCAATTTAAAGATTTTACAGTTAAACTAATCGAATCTGTTAAACATGTTTGTTTTTGTTGTATGTATACATGTACACTCTTTTTGGTCTTTTACGCACTAAATGCTCATTCAATTAATGAGTAGGCGTAGCTAAAAAGAAACTAAGATATAATGAAAAACTGAAGAATGTATGAGAATTATTAATATGCATTGATTTCATTTGGAATTAAGTGTGAGAACATTGTATTGGACCGCCATAAGGCAAAGCTTCAAGTCTGTCTGATTCTCTTCACTTGTCACTACAACACTACTCTCTTTTTGCATGTTAAAATTGTCTTTGTTCTAAACACGCCTGCCAAATGCCTTGTATCAACAGTTTGTTACGTCTGGGGAGGTTCAATAGTACGCAGCCTTACTCCTAATTAGTAAAAAGACTGTTTCAAAATAACCCACATATTAAGAAAAATAAATAAATATATATATATAAACAGAGCAATAAAAGGAATGACTAATAGTCCTAAGAAAAAATAAAAGTAATAATAAGATTAATAATAATAATAAGACTAATAGTAGTAACAATAATAATAGTAAAATAAATAAATATAGATATGGGAATACAATAAAGAATAATACGAATAATAATAATAGCATTGATAATAATAATAATAAGAAGAAGAATAAGAAGAAGAATAATAAGAATAATAGTAATAAGGAGAATAATAATAATAATACTAGTTGTGTCTTATATTTATGTATAGTATTTCTCCCTTAGTCATTTTAGTCAGTTTAGTTTTTTTTTTCAATTGCTTGTTTGTTTTATTTATTTATTTGTCTTCTTTCTCGTTTGATTATTTATTTCCTTATTTATATTTTATTCTTTAATTTTCTATCTTTTTTATTTTTTTATTTTGTTACTTTTTTATTTTGTTTAATTATTTATTTATTTTATTATACTACTTATTAGTATTATCTTTTATTTTATTTTATGATTATTAATATTTATTATTATGTTTATCTGTATCTTTCTATTTTAGATGTCGAATTTCTATATTCTTATTCAAACAATGTAAAGTAACAAAATAAATAAGAAATCATAGCAACAAACTAAACACAAAACACCAAATCAGGAGACCAAAGTCCACTCAAAAGCTCTACTACAACACAACAACAACACTCAGTAGAAATTCCGTTAATACGCAGGGTTTAGGGAGGTTCAATAGTACGTAGCAAGGCCGTCTCCAGCAGTTCGGAGGCCCTAGAAGAGTCTAAAAAATAAGGTTTTTAATTTTTTATATATATAAATATTGTTCTAATAAAATCTAAAATTTAATAAATTGAATGAATCTAAAATAACATATAATAATTGATACTTAAATTCAAATATAAGATTATCAAAATTTAATAAATTAACTCCAACTTACATATTTTTACTATTAAGAGTCAATTATAATACATAATGATAAACTAAGTCTTCACAAAAAATAAAACAAAATAATACTAAACTGAATCTAAGCAGAACGAATAAATATTCTTCTCGCCTTTTGGTATGCAAAGTTTTTAAGTAAATCATTGTGATCAAACCATGGCCTATCAAGTTTTTCTCCATTGCACAAAGATCGCATATAATGTTTATTATTAAAGCTTCTATTTTAGACATTAGTAGGATACACTTTTTCTGTAACTTTTATTGGACCATTCTCTACTAACAAATCAAATTTTCTTTTAAGCATATTTTTCTCTCTATTTTCCGGATCAAACAAATCATTCAATTCTTCACCATTCGTATCTATATTTTCGTTCAAATTTTCATCATTCACAATCATATCCTCAAGAAAAAAAAATCTCATCAACAACCACAGGGTTCAAATTTTCATCATTTATCATCACATTCTCATGTAACTTTTCATCAGCATTCGCAAAATTTAAACTTTCTTCACTCTCAATCACATTCTCAGGCAAAATTTTATCAACATTCACATGACTCAAATTTTCATCATTCACCATCACATTCTCAATAAAACTTTCATCAGTAGTTGTATTATCACATAAATTCGACATTATATTTGTAGGTTTTACATATCTATTCATAGATCATGTGAGTGATTGTGTGAGCTAATCTTGTCTTTCTTTTTTCTTCCTCTTCAAGCTTCCTAATTCGTATTTTCTTTTACCCGTCATAACGTTATAAACAACTATATTTAAATCTCTACAAGTAAGAAACGAGTAAAAAAGTAATCACAAGAAGATGATATAATTTTGTAATAGTCTAAATTTTAAAAAAATATATAATGCAACAAATAATATATGAAGATGAGAAATAAATTTAAAAAAGAGCGTAATCAAATAATGAAAATCTTATTCGACTCGAGTTTTTTAAGAATTTAAAAAGACAAATCGAACGAATGAGCTACAAGAATATTTTCCCCTACTATTTTAGTGTGCCAGCGTGCTTAAACTTTTACTTTTGGTATAGGATTTTAGGGTACTTTAATTTTAAAAAGTAAAATATTAGTTTACACGTGGATGTATAAATATTTGACAATCTTTTTAATGAAAAATAAAAACATGTTGATGGGCTCCTCCCTATAAAACATGTTGATAGTACCTCCACATTTTCATATATATATATTTTATAATATATATTTTATAATATTATTAAAAAAGGGGCCGCCCTAGGCCATTGCAATTCTTTTCCAAAAACAATTAAAGCCATCAAAGAGTATAATTGTATCTTTTTGTTCTTAACCATCACATTTACTAAGAAACAAATTTTAAAGGGAAAAAAACAAAAGGCAAAGACTTTTTAGTTGCATTTGGAAGGAAGAATTGATGGAGGTGTAGACTTCATTAATTTTTAGGTTAGTTAGAAAAATCATAAATTAAAAAAAAAACGTTTTACTTTTATTATGAATTTTTTTAAATAAAAGTTAATCAATTATTAAAATTTATTAGTTATAACACAATTTTAGTGTTACGTGCGATATTAATTAATGTGATTTATGTGCTATATATAAATCAAAAGACAAGAGGATTTGCCAAAGCCTGTTTGATTTGATCAAAGGCATCCTGTTGTTCTGGCCCCCAAACCAATTCTTCAGCATCCTTTTACTTGAGTAGGGGAGAGAAGACTTTCATTTTTCCAGCCGAATTGGTGATAAATCTTCTCAGAAAATTGATCTTCCCTATTAGACTCTGCAACTCTTTCTTGTTTATGGGGGGAGTTTCTTCCAAAACCGCCTTCACTTTATTTTTTTCTACTTCAATGCCGTGTTGGTAAACTAAGAAACCTAAGAAATTACCAGCCGAGACTCCAAATGAACATTTTTTTGGGTTCATCTTCAAACTGTGAAATCTCATCCTCTAGAACATCGATTCCAAGTAGTGTAAATGTCTTTCGACATCTATGGATTTGACCACCACATCATTGATGTATACCTCCATACTTTTCCCAATTAACTCGTAGAAAATGACATTCATAGCCTTTAATAAGTGGCTCCTGCATTTTTTAACCCAAACGACATCGCCACCCATTAAAATATTCCAATTGAACCAGGGCATATGAAAGTAGTTTTATAAACGTCCTCCTCAGCTATATAAAATTGATTATAGCCTGAATGTCCGACCATTACTGTAAGAACCTCATTGCTTGCTACCGCATCAACTAATAGATCGGCTATTGGCATCACAAATTTGTCTTTAGGTGTCGCCAAGTTTAAATTCCTTTAATCTGTGCAGATCCTCAATTTTTCATTCTTTTTAAATACTGGAACAATGTTAGATAACTATTCGGTATACCTAACTATGCGAATAAACCTTGCCTTAAGTAATCTTTCTATTTCTGCTTTGATCTTAGGTAGAAAATCTTGATTGAATCTTCTAGTAGGTTGTTCGTACGACTTAAATCCTGCCTTAATCGGTAGTCGATGCTCAACCAACTGTCTAGATAAACCAGACTTCTCACTATAATCCCAGGAAAAACAATCATTGTATTCTTTGATAAGTTAGACTAACCTGATTTTGTTAGTTTCGGCTAACAAATTACTGACCTTAGTCATTCTTGGTCTGTCGTCCGAACCGAGGTTTACCGCTATCATTGGATCTTGCGCATTGAATGTTGATAATTCTTTATTTACCAAAGGTGGAATATCTTTTCTATTGTGAGCTTGACCCCTGGTTTCTTCTTCAACCTCGTTTTGCATTTCTCCTTCACCCGTCCCAGCTTCCGTGATCTTATTTTCAGTTGAGAACATAGTCAGCCGTTGGAGGAGGTTCTGAATAACTCGAGGTTTACTGATCATCAAAAATATTCAAAGGCCATGATTCGGCCAACATTTTTACTGAAAAACCCTTTGAAGTCAAATCACATGACTCCCAAGTTCCCTTTGCGTAATCCTCCTGTATAATAATAGGTTCCATATGAGGCGAATAAAACAAGGCTTCGGTTGCTCTAACCTTGGCTGTGAATGGATTCTTGTCTTCCATTACTGTCTCTACTTTTTTGTCATTCCACATAATCAATTATTGATGCAGAGTTGAAGGCACACATTTGCTTGAATGGATCGAGTCTTTGCCTAGCAATACTGAATAAGTGGTTTTGGCATCTATCACGAAGAAAG
>JANIMX020000033.1:2459441-2471767 GCA_024582655.2 Erythroxylum kunthianum
ATGAATTCCACTATATATATATATATATATATATATATATTTAAATAGCATAAATAAATTAATCGAAAGCGAATCTTGAAATAACTGGTAAAATTATTCATCTGTGATCTAAAAGGTCGCAATTTTGAGTCACAAAAATAATATTTTTATAAAAAAATATAAAAAAATGACTGCGTATAATCAGGAGCGAACCTACGTATGTGACTATGGGGGCAAATGCTCCTACTTAAATGTTAATTTATTTTAAAAAATATACATATATTTTTTGTTGAAATAAATTAGTACATAATAGTATTAAGCCTAAAGAAAAATTTATGGCCAAAATTTTGCTCACATAATATAAAATTTATATATGAGTTTTGCCCCCACAATATAAAATTTCTAGGTCCGTCTTTGCGTATAATTGATGTATTTCACTTAATTTTTGTAAAACAAAAAATTAAATTTGTCGTAATTTGTGATTTTATAAATAAATTAACCAAACTAAAGTATAAATACTAATAAAGAGGCATTAAAAGTTTAAAACTTCAAAGGAGCTTGTAAAGTGTGACAATGGAGGAGCATATTCGTAGTAGACCTGATTAAGATTATACGCGGGAATCCGTTCCAAATGGGCTTGCTTTGGTATATCGTAATTTTAATATGTCAAAATTAATCATAATATTTTCAAAACGTTTATAACAGATTTTAAATGGACAAAAAATTTGACCGAGTTAATCAATTAAATGTTATATCAATAATAACATAACATTATTTTTATATTTAAAAAATAATAAATTTTACTGTCATATAATATGACCCATATTTATATATTTTAGACAATAAACATATAATAGTGAAAAAAATAAAAATAGTATATTATTAAATTAATATTAACGTGACATTTAACTAACAAAATTAACCTCATTAAGTTTTCTTTACACTTAAGAATCTATTTTTAATGTTTTGAAAATATTAAGGTTTAATTTGAATGGTTAAAAACGTTAGGGCGTGTTTACTTACAGAAAATAGTTTTTGTTTTCAATTTTTAATTTTTGTTGAAAATTTAAAAAACGTGTTCATTTGTTAGTATTAAAAAGTTGTTTTCTATTTTTCAAAACTAAAAAATATATTCATTTATTGTTTTTGAAAAACGTATTTATCGTTATTTTTGAAAAACGTATTTTCAGTTTGAAAAATTACAACTTTTTAAACAAAGAAATTTTTTGTTTCCAAATTCTTTTTAAATTTTAAAAACTAGTAAAACAGTTTTCAATTTAAAATTTTATAAAAATTTTAATATAAATACAAATTTCTATTTTCTGTTTTGAATTTTTTTTCTTAAAAACAACGTAGGAAACACGAAGTTAGTGTCTGTTTTATGTTACGTCAGTTAAAGTTTCAGACAAGATGATTGACCAATGATTAATTTCATGGTTATTGTAAAAAAAAATGTCGTCATCAGCTATCGTTTTCATGGTTTGTCTACTTAAAACCCAATCAGCGTTAATGGACATTCGTTACAAATAAAATGGTTTCAGGAACTTCAAATAGCGTCACGTATGTATGTATGTGCAATGCAAGTCCTAATCCTGACGCACTGAAATTCGGTGGACATTGACAGGAGTGGGAATGATGAGCTGTGCGTCTAAGATCTCTGGATAACATCAACCCTTCGTCCCCAAGAATAAGTTTCTGATTCATCCATATGCAGGAGATAACATATATGTTGTTTCGATTCTTCTGGCTGATTTTGGGTCTGTTTGGATGAATTAATCGAACTAAAAGTCTGTTTGTTTTAGTGTTTGAGAGGAGCTAATAGCCTCAAACAGATCCTGATTCAATTACCAGCTGTTTGGTAAAGTACATCAAACTACTTCTGATAGTTGTTCAAACTCCAAACAACTCCTAATTCAATAAGTTATTAAAGGTAGCTTTTTATAATCAGCTATCAACTCAAACAAACAGAGCCTAAGTTGATAACTGGTAGCTGACAATTAATCAAATTTAACTTTTTGTATCAAAAATTATATAGGACTTATCAATTATCAGTAGTTGATAAGAGTCCTTTATTAAATAAAATACTAAGAATTGAATGGTTGATTTAGGTCTATGTTGTTGAATTAATCGAACTCAACTGATAGTTGATAACTGACAATTAATCGAATAAAGTTATGTTCAAAAGTTATTTAGGACTTGATCAATTATCAATAACTGATAAGAGTCATTTACCAAATAGATTACTAAGAACTGAATAAGATGAATCAGGTATCAGCTGATCTTATTCGTTCAACCAAACGAACACTTATTCTTATAATACAGGTAATAGCAAAGGATGATGACAAATGGGATTTTAAATTTGAGAGATTAAATTAAGTTAATTTTAATTAGTATAAGCATAATTTATAAAAAAAATAAAAAATTTAAAGAAGAATTTAAAAAATTCGAAATTTATTAAAAACAAACTTATTTAAACTTTAAATTGAGATTTTTTTAATATAAAAATTATACATGGGAATCTTTCTTGGCTCATTTTCATGCATATTTGACATTTTCATCAAATTGGTGGCAAAAAGCAGACAGATTTAATCTACAGAATCTAAGCATCATGTTCAGTGCATGTCACTGCTCTCGACTCAGCTACCTAGGGTTTCTCTCAACTTAGTAGCTTAGAAATGATGCAGACATGAGATATGGGGAATCCTAATCTTATTAGACCAAATTACTCTAATATAATAACCAATTATTAAAAAAATGAATCGATTCGATTATTTAAATTATAAAAATCTTGAACTAATTAATTTTTCTCTTAGGATATGAATTTTTCAGTTCAGTTTACTTTAATAATTCATGTTATTAAAAATCAACTACTTTATTAATTTGTCGGTTGATTTTTATAAATTAATCAATTTTTATACAATAAAATAAGTTAATTAATTTTTATTTAATAAGTTTTTTCCTCAATTAAAATTGATTTATTTTGTATGAGTAAAGATAATTTATTTCTTCAAATTTTGTTTCAAAATTGTTTAATATTTATTATATATTAAATTTATGCAGCTTAATATCAATTAAACCTTTAAACATTAAATCTCTATCCATTAGCCTAATAACTCATACAGAAAAAAAGAAGAAGTATTATTTAAAATATTGGTTGCTTTTTTATTATATATTGGACGAAAATAAATCATTTATTTTATCAATTATAGAACCCTTATATTTATTAACAAATAATATATTATCCATAAAATTGACTTAAATTAGGATTTTGAGGAGCAAAATTACCACCTTACAACCTAATTAATTGTGTTGAATTAGTAATTATTCTTCGAATTTATTTAGTTGCATGTACCTAAGGAATCTTTTATTAGATTATCCTTTACTATGCAATTGTCCAAAATTCCAAATGCTCTTTTATAGGAAGATCAGAGAAGAACCGTATAGTGTAAATATTAAGGTGTAAAATGTACATAACCAAACGCAAAATGAGATTTGATTAATTGTATTTAGAGGGTTGAAGACGGTAAATTTTGGAGTAACTAGTAAGATTACTCTGGTCACATGTTCGCGGAGATAATTTTTTTGTAAAATACAAAGGAAAAATTACGTACAATAGATGATTTTTATTCGATTTGCGGAAAACTAAGTTTGTTGTGTTTTAGATGATTTTTTATTAATTTTAGGGTTTAACTTAAAAATATTTAATCTGAAAATTTTAAAATTCAAAATTTGATTAAATTTTAAACTACCTAATTCAAACATATGAATTTTGGGTTGAGCTGCCAAAATTGAATTATTTAGACTCTTTAGGTCTGTTTGGTTAAGGTGAGTTTGATTTTAATAACTGATACTTGGTGATTGATATTTAATAGCTGTAATTGGTAGCTGCTTAAATATTACTGTTTGATAAATTGACTCATCAGAAGTAGCTGATTGAAGTAAATTTATTTATATAGATATGATTTAGAAATATAAAAAAATATGCACATACATATAAAATATAGAAATTAAAATAAGTAAATACAATAATTTTTTTGATTAAATAATAATTTACTTTGTCAATGATAAATAATTATATATTTGTATAAAATACATAATGCAACTGTTCAATAATTATGTAACTTAAAATATAAATTAATATGTATATATATGATATATTTATGTTTATATTAATTTGAATATTTTTATATTTTAGAATCGTTATTAAATAAACAAAAAAGAAAACATTTATGAGTTTATATTCCAAATGTTTATGGTAAGTTAATTTTTAAATATTAATTAGGAATCAATCTATCACATAAAATAAATTTTAATGGGTATTAAAGACAATCAGCACCAGCTGATTGAAAAAAGTTCCAAAGAGTTTATTGAGGCCCAATCAGCTATCAGCAGCTGATTGGGTACTTTATCAAATAAGACTAAAGAATTGATTAGGGCTCGATCAGCTATCAACTATTTCAATCAGCTAAACCAAACACCCTTTTGGTGAAATTAATTTACTAGAATTTATTAATTATTAGCTAAGCTTCGAACACGTCTTCAAATTGTTTCATAACTTTTTACTGAATACTTGTTTTAAAATTTGATCTAATTTCCTTGTTTTTTTTTCTTCTAAATATGATTAATTTAAAAAAAAAACAATGTTTCTACTTTCAACCATCAATTTTTCTACTGGATGAAGTAATTCCCATGTCTTTTCTTTTGGAAAAGCATGATGTACTAAAGCAATTACGTGAATCCACCATAACTTAAAAAAGGCATGATATTCACTATTTAAGTATATAGGATTGGGATGAGTCCCACTACATAATCATTTTTATGCTTGTAATATTGTATCTCGATGAAAAGAGGGATTTGCTTTCTTCTCCATCAAAATCAATTTTCTATTAACCACTGGATCTTTATATAAGGATAATGATGATGTTAGAGTTGGACCCCTCAGATTGTGATTGAAATTTCTGGTATCACGTGCCAATGCCTGAAAATGGTAAAAGGCAATTAAAAAGTTGGTTTCTTGAAAGAGTGAACAGGGAAGGAAAAAAAAAAACACCCAAAAAACCTTTATATAGATTAGATATGTATACAGTGGATAGAATACAAAAATCAACAAAGAGACATAGAATGGAAACACAGTAATGGGTGGTCTATGTAACAAAGTGCAAACCTAAAAGGACTCGTCTTTTACGCCCAGTTTCAACATTACAAGTACACACGACACGAAAGAGCTTCTCTTAGAACTACTAAATGCAAACACTGGTATTTGGTACTACATTCGTTGGTTAGTAGATTTACGTCATTTTCTATGAACAAGGAACAATTGTCTGCTGTTCCCCACTACCAATTACCGATTGTATTCTATTGAATCAAATATTCACAGTTTCTTTTTTACAGTAACAAGACGAGCCTAGGGTGATCTAAAGTTTATGCAGAATCTGATCTCCATCTTTCAAAGTACAACAGCATGTCCAAACCTTTTATTTTTTTTAATGGCAAGAATGTTTTTCTGTAATTTGCATGAGTTTTTTTTACCGCATCATTAATTTGAAGCCACACGTCCACTTCTCCATGAATTTATCTCCTATTACTCCATTGTTTTGATCGATTAGTTAACTTTTTGTATAAATGTTAGAAAAGGAATTACCAGTTAATGGAACGACCGGACTACGTATTCATAATAGAAATTCATCGAATTGTAAGTGAGACACAGAAAGAGACTAAGAAAAAGGGCAATTCAGTAAAGATATTTCATATACAAATTCAATCTCCAGGACAGCTCATTTTCTCCACTACAACATATCTAAACCTTAATCCTTCTGATTGTAAACTTTTGAAGGAAAAAGGCGCAGAAAGTATATATATGTTACAAGACAAAATGCAACTTGGAGAAGAGAAAAGATGAAGAACATATTAAGGAAAACATGGAATCAACCTGGATTTTTGAAGGCATAGATCAACAAAGAAAATCCTGCCTTGTCTTGACCCTTCTGTTCCAAGTTCTTCTCTTCCAACCACAACCTGCTGTCCAATCCACTTCTTGTCCTAAACATAAAAATAGCGAACCCTGATGCTTCTTTGAAGAACCAGTCATGTAAATCCCACATCATATCAACCAACAAACCGTCCAAGAAAATTGTCTGGTTCCCTCTGAAATTCCACTTCAATCTCTTCACTTGAAATATCTTCTTATCGTCGATGCACACAGACAATACAGGACTTTTTGGTCCATCTTCCTCTCCACTAAACTTCACCAATATGTCATGAGCTAGCCCAGTATCACAAAACTGTGCCTTGGTGGAATACACGGTGTTGCCGGAAAAATGCTCGCTGCGAGAAACCAACGATGATTTTCCCATTGATACCTTTGTTCTGAGATTTTGTACGATGACTTCCTCGTCCTTGTCTCCGACTATCAGCCCCAGTTCTGAATCCACCACAAAGACGACGTAAAACCCTCCGATCGGCTCAGGACCCGTCTCATAACTAGCAGTAGAAAGATCCCAGAAAGCTTCAATCTTTGAGTTGCAAGATTGGAATGACTTAGTGCCTTTAATCTTTCGCAGGTGATACGAATCGGTACTCAACTTGGAGGGAGAGGAAATATTGTCGTCACTAATACTAATGGTCAGGCCTTGGTTTATGAGCTTGTTACGCCATGTGAGTGTGATGAAGAGGGTTTTCTGGGAAAAAAATTGTACTCTATATATGCAAGTGATTGCATTTGAAATAGAAGGTGTCAGAGTTGGGGAGACATAGGGCTGACTTGATGGACCTGAGCAATATGAAGCAGATACTTTAATGGCATGCTCGCTGTAACAAGTTGATATGCTCCTCATTTGGAGAGAAAATCCCAAGAAGAAAATGGCACCAAAGATGATAAAAGTTGCATATATGTATATTCTGTGTGAGGGAGAGAGATGGAAGGTTGAAGCCAAGTGCGCATACACTTCCTTCCCAATGATACAAGAAATTGGAAAGATTGATGGCTCCCTCTTCCTTGCTTATGCTAGAAACTTAGAAGATTGAAGGTGACAAAAGAAGGGTACTCTTCCTCTCTGTGTTTCCCATGTGAACTGTCCTTTCTTGTTTATGAAATTTCATAATTGAAGAAGAGAAATAGAAACTGGTAAGAGAATATGTAATGGACACACCCATGAAGCATTAATTACGACTTTCTAATAACCCAAAATCTCTTCATAAATGCAAACTGAGAGAGAAGTCCATGAGCTCATGTATTAAAAGGACAATCCGCCTAATTATAATAAGCCAGAGTCCGACCTGACGGCCAATATAAAAATATCAACATGTTTACGTTAATCTGGTGTCTCCAAACTGACCACACCACGGACATCTTAATGAAGAAAGGTAAGTCCAAGGCCAGATTTATTTGTTTTACCATCAAAGATGAAGCCAAACAAAACAAGGGTTCTATTCTTGACAAATACCATACCAAATGGGGTCCTAAGTCTTAGCCCCAATTGGGTGACATTGTTGAGACTGAGGTTGATGATGATGAATGGAAGATGGTGATTGGTGGCCCCAGCCATTAAAGATATTCTTGAGATTCACATATTACAACTGAAGCTGACCATGGCACTTGCTCCTTTTTTTCATTAATTAGTCATTACCACACAATTTCAGTTAGAACATCAAGATTCAATTGAGGACTTAATTATACTGGAGTTACAAGTGGGGTGATATTGAAACCACATTTTTTGTTTTTAAACGCTTGTCGAGAGTAACCGCAGATGCTAAGTTGGTTTTGTTAGTTGTGCATTGGGCTTCAAATTTCAAGGCTCCCTCGGGATCCATCTGATTAGAACTACCAATGTTGACTTCAGGGAGAATCAGAAAACCCAAAAGGGCAAGTTCAAAAGAAATTTGAAGAATACATGAAGATATTAACTTTTTTTTTATATATTAAGAAACGTATTAAATTGAACTTATTCATGAACTTGATTATGTAAATAACGTTCGAATGTCAATAAAGTTGTTAGATACGTGCAGGCCAAATAATAATAATGGCGATAAAACAGGACAAGAAAAGCTAAAGTGGAGTAGTTGACTTGCTGCTGCTAGAAGCTTTTGCACGTAATAATTGAGATTCAGGTGTTGTGAAAATAGAGCTTAACTATATCATTGAACATAATAACAAAAACAATGTCATTTTGTATTAGTTTCTGTCGGAGATTTCAGATTTCTACCTATTCAAGCTCGTAGATTATTTTGCATGTTCGGTCAATCCAAAACTGCAGAACCTTTTACTTTAGAGAACAACCTTTAAACATTACAAACACTTATGATGGCATTTAAAAAAAAAAGAGAGTAAGTAATGATACAAGTGAGAAACCATTGAGGATTCACTGCTAAAGGTTTCTGATTTTGGAAGATTGCGTCAAGTACGTCACTGCTAAAGGACAACTGTAGACCCCTCAAAAATCTTGTAAATCTTATGAACCATCCTCGTACTTTCCATGATTAACAAGGGCATATCACGGACAAGCTTAATCAAGAAGTGGCGTTACTGTGTAATTTAAGTTAGCCAAAACAGATACTGTGCAAATGAGGACAAACTTTTAGCACACAATGAAATAACATCACTCGTAAAGAAAATAGAGAATCATAAGCCAAGTAAGATTCTTTTCTTCTCAGGAGACACTACCATTTTATAGGGTAAATGAAAATTTTCGCTCTTTACGGGAAGATTGTCTAAAACTTTCGCGCACCTATCAAATTGGACAAGAAAGGACATGCATAGTAAGCTAACCTGTGAATAAAAAGAAAAAAAATAATAAATTTTGTTATAGTATAGCAGCTCCCATACTCTTGGGTCTGGAATTTCTCTTTCTTATAAAGTTGTCTAATACAAATAGGATTGCTTTTCGTGTGTTATGTTCCCTGGTGGATGCTTGCTTCTACAGGTCTTAATTCATGAGTTGTTTTCTTGTACAAGGGGAAAGGAAGCAACTGTACTACAGACGAGGAAGAGACTGCTCAAAATGCAAAATTTTCCTAACAAACTAAAACCCTCAGCATATTTGGACATTATTTGCAAGATTTGTTTAGGCTGTCGAAGAAAATTACAATCTAGATCATGTTGTGAACACAAAGTTGGAAAATAAGGAAAACATTATCGTCCGGATTGAAGTGGATTGGAGCTGTTCTAATCGTTGCTTGCACGAACATACAGTGGAAAGTGATTGTACATTTTGAAAGAGACAACAGAGTTCGATTTTATATATCTAACTTGTCCAATATATAGCGACTAGAAGAGCAAAACATAACAACCAAAATCAAACATAAACCACAACCAAGTTGTACAAATTCAACTGAATATCGGTCAGAACTCGTCCTTACATCTCTGGAGTAAACTTGTAATCCAGAAAATTTGCTTGTCTGTAACTTTGCTCACAACCTTTTTCTTCCACTGCCTTACTAATAGAAGATTTATGGACCCTACTTGATCATGATCACTGATTGTTGCCTCCTACGTTTTCTACATGCCCTACCCGGAGAGAGTAGTTTGAGATTCCACAACAAATAAAAGCGAAAAAACACCCAGCTGAACACAATTTAAAACATTCAAGAGGAAAATTGACCCTTGCAACGAAACTTCTGTGGATCATATATTATATAGCCAAATGATTTTGTTGCAGTTATGAGATGAACCATACTTGCATTATTGATATGTAAGATTCTAAAATTTTAAGGTTATAATGTTTATGAATTGATAAATTTTAAGATATAATTTTTAATATTTGTTAACTGATTTAGAGATTAATAATGAATGCTTAAAAAGTGTAGGCTTGATTGATTGTAGTGATAGCAATTAAGGAAGAATACAAATCTTAATAAAAAAATATATTGATTTAGTTAGTTTCACAACAGAGTATTATTCAATATTTTAAGCATAATTTTTAATAGAATTTTCAAAATGAGGTAGTTCAAGAAGATGAAGAAAAAAAAGAATCCATTACAATTTATAAGAAGAAAATTAGATTGATTCGAACTTATCAATTAACAAATGTATTTTACCGATCAACCAATTTAGATTAAACAAAGTTTTAGTTTGATATACTAGTTGAACAAATACCCATAATTATGATTCTGATACTCAATATTCCAAACTCTCAATTCTCAAAGCAAAAACTAAAAAATAGTTAGAATTGATAATATATATGACCTAATGTTATATGATTTACTTGAGCTATGAAATATTTTAAGACAAAGTTATAGGATTATTTATATTTGCATTACTGATACATTAGACTCCAAAATTTTAAGGTTATGATGTGTATGAATTGATAAAATTTAACATTTTATTGATGTATTTTTTTAAAATATTTATTAATTGAGTTAGAGATTGATATTAAATATTTAGAAAGCACAGACTTGATTGGTTGTGGTGATAGTATTTAAAAGAAGAAAAAAAATGGTGAAAAGGTTTATTGGTTTAGTTATTATCACTATTGAGTAATGTTCAATATTTTATGTATAATATTTTTATAAAAATTTTTGATTGAGGTAATTCAAGAGGTTAGGAAAAAATAAGAGAATTCTCCATAATTTGTAATAAGACACTTAGGTTGACTAGGTTAGTAACACCTTTTCATTTAGAGAGAATATTCGTATTTATAAAATATCGCATAGATATTGGTTCAAACATACTTAATATTAACCTGATTCTACTAATCTACTTTAGAATTCATCTTTTCATAATTTAAATATGGAAAATTAAGACAAATGCAATGACCATTTAATCACTTTAAGTTACCTTCCATTTATTTTATTATTTAAGGCTACAAATATAGTTTAAGCTTCTTGCTCTCAATTATTACCTAGATAACAATCTTTAAACATGCCTAATCTTTGTTTGTTAAAAATACTATAGATTATTATTTGTATGACATACTCTTTAATTCACATTTAAATAATTCACACAAATGAAATATTCTTTAGAATCAAGTGTCATATAATGCTTATCATAAAATAAACAATATCTACTTAATCTTAGTGACTTTACATTCTCAATATATGTATCTTTTACAATTGGCTTTGTCATATGTAGAGATATACTTCATGTTCACTTCACCTCATGCGACTACAATTATACTTGGTATCTTCATACTTAGTTTTATAATAAATTTTGAAATCTTTTGTATAAATGATTGTTACTTGACTATCACAATTGATTAGTAATACATCAAATTAGTTTTTAGTAATTTCCAAATGAACTAAGAAATGTCTAAATAAAGTAGTTTCTTGTAATGCAATTAAAAATGCTATAAATTCAAATTTCAATGTAGATAAAGTAATACATGATGATTTCTTACTACTCTATAATGTTGTACCATTGTTAAGTGAGAAAACAAACCCAAAGGTAGATTTTCTTCCATCTAAATCTCATCTCCAATTTGTATCCACATAACTTTATATACCTAGGTCATTACCTTAATAACATAATACGTAATCATGTGTACCTTTTAATATACCTCAATATTCTCTTTACTGCTTTTAATGAGTTTGAGATGGATATAACTGATATATGCTCACAATTCTAATATTGCCAATACTTAGTCTTTTATATATCATTTGTCTACATAAGGCTTCCAAGTGTATTGAAATAAAGAACTTTCTTCATTTGTTCCCTTTCTTGTGGTGTTAAAGGAAAAACCTTTTAACTGAGACCTTCACCATTAACAATAGAATTATCAATTGGCTTGTAATCTTTCATACAGAATCACTCAAGAATTTTATGAATATATGTCACTTGTGAAAGTGAAAATAATCTTTTTGGACGATCTCTTGAAATCTTTAGTTTAAGGATGTCTACATCTTCACTCATATTTTTTTTGTAATAACCTGTTTTTCCATAGTGCACGTTAGAACCTTATTGAGTCATTGGGAATTCATGAACTTGCATGTCATTTAGATGCATAGTATGACCATACACACATAAAATATGAACTAGTACACATTACAAAGAATGCATATACACTCAATTTGTAACACCCCAAAGTGACCCCTAGTCGGATACATGTGTTTCGTTATGTTTTTTCGTAAGTGTTGGTGTTGGGTTATAGGATTTGTAAGAAAAATTGGTTTAAGTGATTAAGTTAATTGGCCTAGACTCGGTTAAAAATAGGTAACTTGAGATGTAGACATCCAAATCGAGTCATTATAGTTGCGTTGAAGTCTAGGTTAAAATGTCTACGACAGTCAGTTCTACCGTTAATTCTAGAAGTGACAAGATCTAGGACAATTTTGGGAAATAAGTTAGCTTTGTAAATCTGTCGCGAGTTTTGGACAGTCGGTACTGTTTTGAGCATAACTTTTGATACACTTATCCA
>JANIMX020000033.1:2496948-2507605 GCA_024582655.2 Erythroxylum kunthianum
ATGCACTTGATATTTTGACCGATATGTTCTCTTGCATGTGGTCTTCTTCTCGTAGACACTGCGACATTAACACACATATGTTAAAATTAAATAATTTATCCTATATATATTACTGCATTTTCAAAAGTCTAATTAATAGAATGAAAATTTGGTTTCTAAAATATTAAATTAAGTTTGTGGGACTTAAGGCATGAGGAAACTAATTAACAGATCTTAAGGGCTCGTTTGATACGTCAGATTTTACTAATTAATTTTGGTCGGATTAATCTGTTCTAAAAATTACTAACTATTTATCCATAACATTATAAGATATTTTATATTATTCTAGATAAACAGTTTGACAAAATTATACCATATTTATTGTTGTTTCTGATAACATCAAAAAAAATATTTGATAAATTCAGTAAAAATTTAAATTCAAATGACATGATTTTTTTTATTATTTTTGTAAAATTCATATGATAATATTTTTTTATTTGTTTTTTCCAATATTTATAAGGTAAGCTTATATTAACTAGCTTATTATAATAATTGTAGTATCCCATAAAAATTTCAATATATTTATATATAATTAAGCGTTTATTATTTAATCCAGAATGTGTGAGTTGTATTAGTTAATCAAATAAGGAAAGTATTAAAAGTAATGCAAGGCAGTCAACTCCATTTGTTAGAACAACTTCCGTTGAGTCTCTGGACCTATCCTTTTTTTTTTGTCTTCAACCCGTTTTAAATAATTATGTAATTAAATAATACTAATTAACATCAAATACCGATATAAACTATTTACTCATATTCAGATTCTAATATGATATACTAAACAACTCCTAGGAGATTAAAATCAATTTTGTGGGACGTAAAAGGAAGGGAATTTAAAAAGAGGATAAATAACTATAACGATGCCGTTTGCCGCCATATTGACATTGTTTGGAAATCTCAAGCTGAACTAAACGGCGCGAGAGATGTGTCGTTTGGATAACTGAAAGCTAGAGCGAGGAATTTGGCGGTGACCGAAGCTCTGGGGTTTGCGTTAATGGAGGATTCCAACACAAGCGGCCGCTTATCTGCCTTCTTAGAATCCGGAATTTACCGGCTCGATTGTTTTAATGCTGTATTCGTCGATCCGGTTCGTGTATTGAACCGCTGCTATACCCGGTTCAGGGTGTCTCCTTCCCGCTACTACTCCCGGTTCTTCGATTCCAACATTTGCTGTGACCATCATGAACGTACCGAGGATTCAAATTCGAAGAAACGAAAACGGAAGGAGAGTAAAAAAAAGAAGAAGAAGAAGAAGGAATCGCCCGCTTTGAACGAAAGGGAGCTCGCCGCCGATCAACGTCACCGGGTAAGAGTCTATCGCAGTTGGTTTTCTTGTTTGCGGTCACCTTCGATTGCTGAATTTGAATATGGGCGTGTAACAGCAAGTAAGACCTTTGTTGTTGAAGGCGCATGAATGCTTGATGGGAGCTGGCGAACTTTTGGCGGTAATCAGAGACTTGAGGAACGATTTTGGTTCTGCGAGTGAGAGCGGAGGAATCTCATCACCTGTTAGCGAGTGCTCGCTTATCGAAGTCGGAAGGGTTTGGCAAGCTCCGTTCTATGAGATAACGCTCCATCTCCCTCAAGATTACGAGCCAAGTACAATTAAAGTTCGGGTTTTGAGTTTTGTTAAGAAAATGTTCGATTTCTCTTACAAAGTCTTTTTCTGTGTCTTAGGTTCTTCTTGTGACCAACACAATACTCAGAGGGTGGTTGCGGCATTCAACAATTTTGTTGGTAATCAGATGGAGACTGAGATGGTAGCTGAATTTTTGGATAGAAACTATATAATACCTAGAGATGGCTACTTCTACATGGTAGGTGTTTTAGAGCTATAGTTCTTCTTTTAAGTTAAAGTAGAGTGATTTCTTGATTGGAAAATCTTCAAACCCACAATATTCTGATATATATATATATATATATAAGAACCCATAACTTTTGTGTTTACTGGTTGATCTTACTTGTTTAAATGGTTGGTCTTACTTGTTTTACTATGCTTTTCCTCAATCTTGAAGTCTGATCTGGGGCAGATTCGCAACCTTATTCCTGGTAATTATTGTACTTTGCAACTCAAATGCTCTCTTTGTATTGATCTTTTGCTTGCGAGCATTTCATCTTTGGTAGTGACAATATTTTAATTCCACATTAAGTGGCTAAGCCGGGAAGGAGTTGCTAGATTTTTCATAGAACTTGTTCCAGTCTGCAGTTAAAACCATTGTTTTCTTTGATACAATACTTAACTAAAAGATCAATCGATTCCCTGAAGAAGGGAATCTATAGAGAGGTTCTTCCTTCTTTTTTATCAATATGTAACATTATGTATGTTCTAAGTTATAACCAATATGGCATATGAATCTGCTTAGTACTCTGTTGAGGAATGTCCTCTATCAGTTGTCTTGTGCTTCATTTTGTTAAGTCTGCTTTTGTTAGTTCTAGCAGTATGAACTGAATAATTGCAGCTTTATGTACTGAGCATTTAACTTGAATAAAAATGTTTGATGCTGTGAGGTACAGGGAGATATATTGGTTTGTGCATAAAAGTTCTTGAAAGCTTGACCGTGCTAATCACGATACTTGTTTGTCTTTTGATGTAGCTGAGCCTGATAGTGGCTTCAATCTTATTGTGATTGATCCACCCTGGGAGAACGCAAGTGCGCGCCAGAAACTCATGTAAGGATTCCATGCTTGGTGGCTTTTGAGCTTGTTGAAATCTGATTTCTTTTGCTGGCATCTCATATTTGTCTTTCTCGTGAACATTGTGGCTTTCTTAAATTCTGAATAAGTTTCTTTCTTAGTGTATTCCTTCAGAAACAGATTCTACTTCTGAAACTTTTGTATCACAAACATTGGAATTCTTTTGATTTCTCAATCGACATGATTGACCTGCTTAATATGGTTCTAGGTATCCTACTTTGCCAAACCGGCATTTCTGTTTCCTTCCTATCAAGCAACTTTCTCATGTAGATGGAGCACTAGTATGCTTATGGGTGACCAATAGGGAGAAATTGCGAACTTTTGTTGAGAAAGAGCTGTTACCGGCATGGGGAGTCAGTTATATTGCCACTTTTTACTGGTTAAAGGTTTGCTTTCCTCTCAAATATTTTGAGATGATTAATTCGCGAAATAGTTCTAGGCATGACTTAGTTGCGTTGAGGCTGCAGGTGAAACCAGATGGTTCATTGATCAATGATCTAGATCTGCTTCATCATAAACCTTATGAATGTCTTTTACTGGGCTACTGTCATGGAAAGGTAAGAGCAAAGCTGTTAATTTGGTTGACCTGTAATAATTAGTCCGCATCTCTTAAACCGTTTGCTCCTTGATTTCTCAACTTTGACCTTTTCTCCTCTTTCCTTTTTCTTCAGGGGGATGTTCAGGGCCCAGCTCCTGAATGGCTATCGAGCTTGAGGCGTATGAAAGATGATCAGATCATTATAAGCATTCCAGGGGGTTACTCAAGGAAGCCCCCAGTTGGAGGTAATTTCTCTCTCCACTTGACAGTTCCTGACTTTTGCGATGGAAGCTATTGGCCCGAGTCACTTGTCATGGTTTCCAAAAACTCTGGAACTCATATTGTTGTCTCATTTCGTGAAAATCAAGTTCTACCGAGTCTCTGTTTCTTTTCAGAGTTGCTGCTGGAACTTGTTCCTGGCCTTAAACCTACTCGATGCATTGAACTATTCGCAAGAGAGATGATAGCAGGATGGACTTCTTGGGGAAATGAACCTCTTCACTTTCAGGATTCATGTTTTTTTTCTAAATGACGACTGACTAGACATGGAAAACACTACTTGTAGAACTTCTGTTTTCAGGATTCATGCATTGAATTTTTGAACATTTGGATTTGTTCTTCTTATGCAAGGCAAGAAAAATAATTAGATAAATAGAATTTAATTTATTATAATCAATAAATTCTGAGTAAGATACTTTGATCATACAATATAAATATCATATCATAACAACCTGTTTGTTACTTTTCATAATTGAAGATCGTCCGTTACATTATATACATTGGACTGGTCCTCGATCACGAGATCCAACGGTGACCAGTGACTAGCTGAGTGGACCCCACCCAACCGGTGGGACCCGCTCTTAAAATTATTAGTTTCATTACAAGACATGTTACTTTAAACAAACTTGCATGCTGACGCGGCAAAACCCCGCTTCTCCTCCGCGTCCTCTTAAATGGTCGCGAACACCAACCCCGGCAAACGAAAATCTTACGTGCGAAAGAGAACACACTCGTATCCTGCACCTCATGGATCGTCAACGATTGAATTGGACTTTGGTACTGATTGATTGATTGTCCATTCCATCTGTGAGTTTTCTCTGTACTCTCGACCACAGCATAACATTTCTGGACTTTCACTTTTTGATTCTTCTTTCTTCTATGCATACATACTTTCAGTGTTAAAAGCAAACTCCTCGTGACTGCTTCTTCGAGCTCTGTTCAAAGCTTCCTAAAGAGCGAGGGAGAGAGAGGGAGAGGGATAGATTGTGAGGTAAGTTTTGCCGGGAAATGACGTCAGACGGCGCAACATCGACGTTGGCTGGGGCAGGGAGGAGGAAGCCGTCATGGAGAGAGAGAGAAAACAATAGGAGAAGAGAGCGGAGAAGAAGAGCCCTAGCTGCGAAGATATATTCGGGATTAAGAGCTCAAGGAAATTACAATTTGCCCAAGCACTGTGACAATAATGAGGTCTTGAAGGCTCTCTGTGCAGAGGCTGGTTGGGTCGTTGAAGAAGACGGCACCACTTATCGCAAGGTACCACCACCTTTCTATTTCTTCAACATTTCTTTTGGATCTGATAACTTCTTTTCTTTAGGTTTTTGTTTCAGCTCTTAATTTGGAAAAGAATTGGCTATATCAATTGGATCAAGCGGCTATTTCTAGAGAAAGCTATGATTTATGTGCTTTTAGATTAGTTTAACAATGGTTTTAGTGGCTTTAATTGCTTCGGTTTAAGGGTTGTGTTTTGAAATTTAAAGTGGAATTAGACGATCTCAGAAGTTCAGCCTGAACTTCAACAGTTAACTGATTATGGCTATAAGTGGTATGAATGCAATTGAGGTCTTGTGTTGTTTAAGTTGAGATGAAGTTAATAGTTGTCTGATTCTTGATACCGCCATATTTGACTTGATTGTTTCAGGGATGCAAGCCACCTCCCATTGATATAGTAGGCACATCCACTAGAGCCACCCCATACTCTTCCCAAAACCCAAGTCCATTGTCTTCATCATTTCCTAGTCCAATTCCTTCCTACCAAGTCAGTCCCTCCTCTTCTTCATTCCCTAGCCCTACTCGAGGTGACAATAATGCCTCTTCGAATCTACTACCTTTCCTTCGAAATGTCATTCCTGCTTCTCTCCCACCACTCCGAATCTCCAACAGTGCTCCTGTGACCCCGCCTATCTTGTCCCCTACGTCAAGACATCCCAAGCCAATTCCCAATTGGGAGTCTATTGCGAAGCAATCCATAGTCTCCTTGAATTACCCTTTCTATGCAGTGTCTGCCCCAGCTAGCCCTACTCACCGGCAGTTTCATGCTCCAGCTACTATACCTGAATGCGATGAGTCGGGTGCATCCACTGTTGAGTCTGGTCGATGGATAAGCTTCAAAAAGTTTGCACCTTCTATGGCTGCTGCATTTGCACCGTCTATGGCTGCTGCATTACCAACCTCACCAACCTATAACCTTGTCAAACCTGTGGCCCAGCAAATCCTATCCAATGATGCGATGAATGACAACGAGAGGGGTATGGATTTTGAGTTCGGGGGTGGACAGGTGAAGCCTTGGGAAGGAGAGAGGATCCATGAGGTGGGATTGGATGACCTAGAGCTCACCCTTGGAAATGGAAAGCCTCGGGGTTAGTGTGGACATGGTGAGGAAATATAATAACTAGGAAGTTTGAGTTGTTCTAGCTTGCTGAAGATTATTTGTTGGTCATGAACCAGTTTTGGTTCTTAGGAAAAATTATAGTTTCATGGTCGTTTTTTATGCCAGTTCAGTTTTACCTTTTCTGTTTTACTTAATACAGCATCAAACTTATCAGCTCAATGTTTCAAATGTATGCACAACCTTACTTGTAGATAATGTAGAATGTTTATGGATGGTCTTGAGGATCTCCTCCCTCCCCACATCCCTTCTCTTTTCAAAGACCTGTTTTCTTTATAGACTGATAGGACATGTTGGAACTTAAATCGTTTTGATGGTATGTATTCTTAAAGGATCTACATCAGTTGTATGCAATTATTTGCAGTCACCAAATCTCATCCCTTATCGAATGATAGATAGCCTATCGTCAACTAGGCACGTGGTTAAAGATTGCTAAAATATTTTTAGCATGATTCAGGAGATTGTTTAGATCTTATACAATTAGAAACCAGTGAATCCAACAATAATCTACATGGAAACTTCCAAACCCAGATGAACAAAGCGACTTTGCCAAGTGTATTCAACCATCAAATAGCATGATATATTTGTACTACTTAAACACTATCTGGTTAGGTAAACATTACATGTGGAACAATGCAACTAAGTAGCTTTAAATGATGGAGACACTAACTAAAATACTCACAAGTATCCGTTCCTCGTGGTGCTATAATCTTAGCAATTCGGTGAAAATGGAGAAGTTGGGGCAACTTAATCATGTGTTAAGCATGTCTTCTCCGAGACTTTAATTGCCTCCTTAGTCTCTTCAATTCTGGGTCTGAAATCCCTTTTGACATTCTCGTTGCACACTTCATATCTGGAGCATTTTACGAGATGATCGTTAACAATCCCTGCCACTTGCATGAACGAATAAACAACTGTAGGTCCAACACAACGGAAGCCTCTCTGCATCAGATCCTTGCTTATAAGCTCTGCTTTTGGTGTCTTCACTGGCACTTGACGTGCATACCGGAAGCCATTCTTCAGTGGTTTGTTACTCACAAATCGCCAGCAATAATTGCTGAAGGAACCAAACTCCTGCTGAATCTGTAAATGATGCAAATACAACAGGAGACAATCAATTCTATTTCTGAGTAATTCAGTGACACCCTTAACTTTGAAATATAGAACAATCCTAAATATCTTCCCTGTTCATAGTTTTTTAAGAGACCTGCGAGATTACCTTGAGCACTTGTTTAGCATTTTCGACTATTGCTCGGAGCTTCTGTTCAGAGAGTATTAAATTTCCATTCACTTTCAATGAAAGTAGCTTCCTTTCAGTGAACTGTGCAATGGATAATGGGTCAAAGCCATCAAAGAGCTTCCTGACAAGAGGATGCAACGAAAAACGTAAGACAAAATGCGAGAAAGTTAATTAATCGAAAGATTGGAGAATAAGATACCTAAATGTATCTCTCATATGAAGAATTGCCGGCCAATTGAGTTCCGCTAAAGCTTGTGAAAACACAAGCAACTCAAACAGCTTACTATCCTCATGAACAGGGACTCCCCATTCTTCATCATGGAATAATTTATAGAGCGGATCTGTTACCAATAAATTGAGTGCAAAGAACTAGTTAATTTAGTTTTCAGATTAGCCAAATTCCCTGGAACAGAAATTACTTCTATGATGAATTTCACATATGATTTGGATGATCACATCAACGAAAATTTGATGTTTTCCTGGATTGGGATTAGTATATTACTGTATTAATCTTCTATGTCACGTACCACAAAACCAATTTTTGAATAAACAAGTATCGGAATCTTACCAGAGTTCGGGGTGATCCAATCACACCTCTGTATTATCCCTTCTTGCTTCACCGCAACCTCTTCACTATCATCAGGAACAACCTTCACAGTCCTCAATCCGATGCGTTTTACATTCCTTCTAGAACTCACCACCTTAGTCGAAGAACCTCTCGACGACGACGCAGAAGAAGAAGACGACGAATCCGTCGAGCACAAGCTCTCCACCGACAGATTCTTCCTCACAGCCACTTCTTGCGGCAAAGTCTGAGAAACCATCGCCGGCTTCTTCGGCCTTGCCGGAGCCTTCTTCACCACCTCAGTTTTCCGTTTGGACTCTTCCGGAACCCTAACTCTGTTTCCAGCCGGACCGAGCACCGGTCGCGCCTCGGCCGTCGGTTTTTCCGGAGAATGAAGTTTAACAGCTACAGACATCGGTAGAATGGAGAGTTACTGCAAAACGTGAGCTAGTTTTCGGGCTGTAAAACAGTACAATCTGGAATTCTGAGTGAACTTTGTGAAGAGAACAAGTTGCTACGAGGTAGAGTGGCACTGGAGAGGAAATTTAAAGAGTTGGTGAGGCTAAAATGGGAATGTGGAGAGACCTAGGAGCCATAGCAGAGAGAATTTGGGGGAGGGGGGAACACTAAACGACGGACAAAACGGACGCTATATTTAAACGGAAAATTAGAATGTATCAGGAACCGGTAATCGCCGGTATTTGTCCTGCGTGTCGGTTACTACAAACCGTTTGGGGTTTAAACGTAAAGTCGCTTTGCATCAAATTTCCAATTTTGCCATTCGTCGTCGATTTCTATTGCAAACGATGCCATTTGCTTTTGCTCTATGCATTCTAGATAAGAAAGTTTCATTACAAACACCTATGATATGTAATGACTTTTTATGATCACTTATAATTATACTAATGATGTCGTCTTAGGCCATTAGAACTCCAAAGATCAAAAGTAAAATAAACTTTTTAGCAATTAAAAAAATAATTATTTAATAAGTTTAAGATATATAATTAATTGATAAATTTAATATATATATCGGTCTTTTAAAAATAGTCTCTCTACTAATTATGGGTAAGACTGCGTACTATTGGACCTCCCCAGATGCTGCGCACACGCAGAATTTTTACTGGGTGTTGTTATTGTTGATAAATTTAATATATATTTATGTCAATAAATTTATGATTTTCATAAAAAACATTCAGTTCTTATTCACACTCGAATTTATTATAATTCTTATAAAAAAATAAGTGAATAAATTTTCTACGTCCACTAGATCATATAAATAATAAATTTTAATCAACATCGAATTAATTTAAATTTAAAAATAGTCTCTAACTATTTAATTTTTCTTTTTTATATTTCATACAATTTATTTTAATACGAAAATGATATACAAAAATAAAAAATATACAGACACAATAAACTTAGTCTCTTCATTTTATGAGGATCGGATAATAATTATTAATTATACGCAACATTTTTTATATTTTATAAAAAAATTATTTCCATAATTAACCCGTAATCTTCCTACCACAACTGTGTAATTTTACACAAAACCAAACATAAGTAAAATTAACAGGTAGTGCCGACATTTCTATCTTTCATGAAACGCATCATTTGTTGTTCCACTAACAATCACTCTTTCGATGACAAAGATGCAGGTTTAGTCTTCTTTCTATCATTCTCAAACTTTTCACAAGACTTTATCTATATATTATATGGGGATAAAACTAATCCTCGTATGACCTGTCTTGATATGGTGATCTAAGACGGCTGCGTTTTACCTAACTCCAAGCTCCACTAACTAATCATATCAAGGGTAGTAATGGAAAGTCTGTGTATTTTGGAGGATGGAAGGAGACAGGTGATTGGCCGTTAAAGAGAAGCCTTTTGGCCAACTGTCACATTCGGTTGGTAATGAACCAAGCTTAAGGTTTTGGCGTTACGGTGGTGGGTACGTTTCTTACCGTTAGGAAAAAGAATCCGATGACTCTTACCGGTCACCAGAAACTGAAAAAGGGTAAAGACTAAAGACAGACAAACTGATGGTGGGCAACTAACGGCTACGTGGACCTCGTCAATCTTCTAAGTCACTTTAACTGGGCTGGACTATATCATTCGCACGTCTTATATAAATTGTGATTGCTAATTGGCCCATCGTTTTCATTTTATTTGCTCCATAAGGACATAGCCCATGAACCTTTTTAGTTTATGTTTCTATTTATATAAAAGGATTAAAACATCTAACTAGTTTGAACTGTTTAATTATAAAAAAAATTGAATTAATTATTTTTTAATTTTTTAATTTAATAATATTTATTGTTAAAAATCGATCAATTTATTAATTTAATTAATAGTTCGATTTATATAAACTAAAATAAATTAATTACTTTTTATTTAACCGTCTCTTTTTTCAATTAAACATTACATTAATGACAATCTCCTTTATTCTTATTTTAAATTATTCAATCTTATTTAATTTTTAATCAATTTTATGACGATTTAATATCTGTTGAACCTTTTAAACCTTAAATTTCTTATGTTATCAGTTTAACTTTCAGTATGGTTTTTAAAATATTAATATAAAGAAAAAGATAATTTAAAAATGTATAATCCTTTATGATTTTTTAAATTTACTATTCAACTTTTAAAATTTCTAATTTAGTGTATAACTTTTTTAAATTTGTATAACTTGAATTATACCGTTGATTGTGTTGATGAGGCTAAAAAATAGACACCCATGTAATAATAAGTGGATACACTGTGTTAATAAAAAAAACCTTTAGTTATTAAATTGAAAACTTTTAAAAGTTTGAAACTAAATTAAAATTTTTCTATTAAATTAGTCACTGTAGATAAAATTTTATTTATTTTAAAAATAATATAATTATTTTTAATTTATGATAATAAATTTGTCTTGATAAA
>JANIMX020000034.1:28062-41166 GCA_024582655.2 Erythroxylum kunthianum
ATAAGTTTTTGTTTTTTTACATAGGATTATGGTTATATTTGGAATATTATAAATTTATTATAGATAATTTTGGTTCTATAATTTTTTATTTTGTAGAAAATAAAAGATTTTGTAATTCTTCAAAAATAAAGAATTACGAAGGATGAAAGATTTAAAATCAATAGATTTAATTTTATTTAAACAAATAATAAATTTGAGAAAATTCAACGAATTGTTTAGTTACACGTACAAAAACCCTTGATCCAAACGAATCCTTTATGTTTCCCCTCCGCTTTCTCTTCTATTTATTGCAGAATATTCGATCGTTTAATCTCAGTCAGAACTCAGAAGTCAAAGCCTCTGGTACTTAGGTATGAAGAAGATACTCGTCACAGGAGCGTCTGGTTTCTTAGGCGGTACACTGTGCCACGCTCTACTCAAACATGGCTACTCCGTACGTGCGTTAGTCCGGCGAACCAGCGACCTCTCCTCTCTCCCCGACTCCAGGACCGCGGACGGCGCCTTCGAGCTTGCCTATGGCGACGTGACTGACTATCGCTCTCTCTTAAACGCCTTATCCGGCTGTCACTTCATCTTTCACGCCGCTGCCGTCGTCGAGCCTTGGTTGCCGGATCCTTCTAAGTTCTTCACTGTAAACACGAATCGAGCTTTAACTGCTTTCAATTTATAATCCATGTGGATGTTTCTTTTTTTATTATTATTTTGAAGAATTTGGTGTTGTTTTGTTTAGGTTAATGTTGGGGGGTTGACGAATGTGGTGGAAGCAGCTAGAGAGACGAAGACGATTGAGAAGATTGTTTATACGTCGTCGTTTTTCGCCCTTGGACCAACTGATGGATATGTAGCTGACGAGAAAAAGGTTCATCTTTTCTCTTATTTATGGAAAACAGAGACATATACACAAATTGATATTATTTAGAAGGCAATGTAATGTGATTGGATAATAATCATAGGTGCATGAAGAGAAATGTTTTTGTTCCGAGTATGAGAGATCGAAGGCAACTGCTGATAAGATTGCATTCAGTGCGGCGGCGGAGGGAGTGCCTATAGTGGTGGTTTGTCCCGGCGTTATATATGGTCCCGGGAAGCTCACTACAGGGAACATAGTAGCTCAATTGGCAAGATGTTTCTATTTTTATGTGATTATAGTAGCTCAATTGGCAAGATTTTTTCTATTTTTATGTGATTACTCATACGGTTATACTAATGCATTGCATGCAAAAGAAGTTCAATTTCTTCACTTTATTCCCAAGGTCTTATTGGTTCTGTTGTTTCAGCTTATTGAACGCTTTAATGGGCGTTTACCGGGATACATTGGTAGTGGAAAAGACAAGTTTTCCTTCAGCCATGTTGATGATGTAGTGCAAGGTCACATTGCAGCGATGGACAGAGGTCAACCAGGTGAAAGATACCTACTTACAGGAGAGAATGCGTCTTTTGTGCATGTTTTTGATATATCTGCTATTATCACTGGTACCAAGAAACCAAGTTTAAACATTCCTCTGTGGATGATTGAGGCATATGGATGGATATTGGTTCTTTACTCCCGGCTTACCGGAAAGCTTCCGCTCATTAGTCCTGCGGTATAACTGATTCTTTTTGCTTGGATTGTCACTTGTTTCTGTTTGAATCTTGACATGAACTTGTTTGTATAACCAAGTTGTTGGATACTTGCAGACTGTCCATGTTCTAAGACATCAGTGGTCATACTCTTGCGAGAAGGCCAAAAGAGAACTGGGATATAATCCTCGGGGCTTGAAAGAAGGATTAGCCGAGGTGTTGCCATGGCTAAAGAACTTAGGAGTAATTAAATACTGAATTAGACTTTGCCTTACACTATGCAAACTCTTATTTTCTGATACAAGGTTCTCGATTGCCCCTTGTGTATTTGTGTTTCTATCAAAGCTTTTATGACAAAATGAGTACATATTGTCGATGGAATAAGAAGTGGCCAAAAAGCTCAGATCAAATAAGAGATGGCAAAAAGGGCTCGGTTCAAGCTCAATTGAGTTTCAAGTCGAGCTCAAACTGCTTCTGACTTGATCCGTTGTTATCTTTAGGTATGATTAGATTCAAAATTAACAAGTTTGATTTAATCGGTTAGGGCTTAAGTATTTGGATGCAATCAAAACTTTGATTGCACACATTTGACAAGGATTTCCTCCTTAAAACTTATTATTGCTTGGAAGCTGGTCGAAATTAGGTACAATAGATTTTAGGCCTCTGCATTGACCAGAAAATCGTACTAGCAGGAGACAGCCCTCGTCCGGATACCCTTTTTAAGCTATAAATTTTAATTTTGACCGTCTGATTCGAATCTCAGATCGATTGATTATTTCTTATCCAATCATATTCCACCTGTCAGCTTGCAGCTGGCACCCCGACAGTGCCACTATCATTACTTAAAAATGAGTGGGAAGCCAACGGTCGACTGTCTAAAGACAATTAACCTTAATTCAATTTACTTGGGGCTCGTCACGTTGCATAGCAAAATCTAGTGTGAGTTCGCAGAAATGGTGGCGAAGCTATCACCATACGAGGAAAGGCGGCTAAAGAGAGTGGAGGAGAACAGGAAACGCATGGGAGCTCTCAATCTGTCTAAGCTTTCTCTGGCTCTTTGGAACAACTCCTCCTCACCCAAAACTTCTCCGGTAGGTTTTACTGGTTAAACCCCTTATATGCGTCTCTTTGTTTTTGAGTTTCAATACAATGCCAAGCCTCATGACCCTTTTGCTGAATCCTCAGATTAAACACGTTAAACCTCGAACCGTCGAGAAACAAGTGGTCGTGGTTAGGAGGTCGAGTCGCGTCGCGAACCAGCCTGCCCCTGTTTACAAAGAAGTATTTCTTCTTCTTCTCTCTGTACCTCTTAAATGTACAACATTGTTGTGCTCATGTAAGATTTCTTGACAGGTTGTTATTGAGCGTGTGGAGATACCCAGAAGGTATATTGGTTCGGATATTATGTTATGGGTTGCGTTTGATTGTTTTATGTAGCCTTCTGGGGTCTTTCGTTTTGATTTAGGTATCTTTACGTGTTTAGAATCTCTAAGCGAAGAGATCTGTCAAACCGAGTATATGCTTCCGATGAAGCCAGGGCAGAGGCTATAGAGAAAGCAGAGAAGCTACAATCTGGTTTAGAACCCGAGTATCCATCTTTTGTCAAGTCCATGCTTCAATCCCATGTTAGCGGCGGATTTTGGCTGGTGAGATAAGTTTTATCTTCTCTAAATTTGTGTGCAGGAAGGTTTTCCCTTTTGTTGTTGGCATCGAATCATTGAACTGCCAAGCACTGACATTTCTTACTCAAATAGTCGAGCTAATTCCTTAGCAGGAAGGAAAGATTGAAGTCTGTTCAAGAAACATTTTCTAATTTCAATGAGAATAATTTGAAACAGGGCCTTTCTGTGCACTTCTGCAAGGGAAACCTTCCCAAACGTGACGATGTCATCACTCTGATAGACGAAGATGATGATGAGTACCCGACCATTTACTTACCCAGAAAAACAGGACTTAGCGGTGGTTGGAAAGGTTTTGCTGTTGCCCATGAATTGGCAGATGGAGATGCTTTGGTCTTCCAATTAATCAGGCCAACATCATTCAAGGTGGTTATTTAAGACATTCAGTTGACCTTTCTGCTTCTTGTGACTCATCTTGTTCGTAACATAGTTTATTCCGGTTCTCGCTTTTACCTTTCTCCAGGTCTACATCATAAGAGCCAATGGTTCTGAACATGGCAACCATCATTGACTCCGACAAAATTGATCAGTTGGGTCAGTGTCATCCACCTAGGTAAGTAGTGTTTCTATACAATAGACGACTAAAATGGGTTCAATGCTTCTTCTCTGCCTGATTCTGTTCATCAGAATGTAGTATCTGTTGGCCAAGAAATTGGTGAACTGGCTTGGATTATTAACTGTCAGAAAAACTTCAGGTTGATGCTTCCTTTTAAACTATAGCACAAGTATTTATATTAATCCGCACTTTAACATGAAATTCACATATATTGGATTCCTCGACTGAGCGATGTCCAAATTGTTTCACACCCCCATGAATTGTGGCTTGCATGTGGTCCACATTCGATGTGAGACTGCCGGGTCAATCTGGATACCTCTGTCACAATTATTTATTCGGCTCTACATCATTTAGCTATAAACTCAAAGAACCTTCACAGCTTTTGAGTCTTTCCTGAATTATCTTAATTGGTTTATGTCGCTGAATGTTGACAGTGCCAAAGATCTGCTTGCGTTTGGTCTCAGGTTTTGTAAGCCTTCAGAAGAAAGGAAAGTGGATGGGATTGACCAGTTCTTTGTATATTTACAATGATTCAACCTGGTCCAAGTGTAACATCAGTAGTTGCAACTGCTTTATATTAATCAGTAAGCTATCTGTTTAGCCCCAGTTGAAAATTATGGAGTGGGGTGTGTTTTGATGTGGTAAAAGTCATAAAAGACAGGCCGGGTACTTCTTTTTGTTATGTTTGTCCAGCTTGCATTTTTTGGAATCCAATGACCAGAACATGTGTTTAAGCTCATTTTCAAGCCAGTCCCAGCAAAAAATCAGGGAGATTATGAAAATATAATTTGGTCTATAGGATTTATTTGGTCAATGCCCGCTTGTCAACGGCAAATCCCCTAAGAAAGGACACATTTCTAACGTAATTTCAGGGTCATTATTTTAGTTATAAGCGCGGTCTCTTATTATTATTATTCTTCACTTCACGCGGTTATCCATTTCCCCGACAGTTGTGATTCCTCACGCGCCTTTTCCTATCAATCAACATCAATGTTTTACTTAACCTATTTATCATACCAAAAAAAAAAGATTCATTTATAAGAAATGATTAATTTTTATAAATCAAAATAAAATAAATTAAAAAGTTTACGATTAAATTGATAGGATCGGTTGACTTTTTAATTTTTTATTATAAATAATAATTATAAGTTTTTATATAAAAATTAAAATTTATCATTATTATTAATTTTAATTTTGTCTTCTTTATTATTTTATTTTTTTATAACGTAGTAACCCACAGTCGTTACCTTACGGTCAACATATGCGATGTCCGACCAACTTGACTACCCGGGTTTCTTTATTTTATTTGTAACTTACATGATTGGGTATAATCAACGCCGAGAATTTCGGTGTTTGCCAAGTCAAGTGGATGTCAAAGGTTTAAAAGTCGAGAGTGACGCACGAGCCAGTGGAAAATGGTTTCCAGATCATAGCAAAGACCATCGTTTTCGCAAGTCAATAGTACTAAATATTACTAAAAGATATATAGAAATTCATTAAATACTTTATTCATTGCTCTCTATTTTAGTAATAAGTGTTAAAATTTAATGATTAAAAATCAACCAATTTATTCTAAAATTAACTAAATTTTATAAATTAAAATAAATAAATTAAATTTTATTTAATATTCTCTTTTTTAATTAAATATTAATTTATTTAATTTATAAAAATAATTTTTAATTTAATTTTTTAAAATATTGTGAAAAACAACTAATCAATTTAATAATATTCGGCTAATAAAATTGTATTTTATTTGTCTGTTTATTGACTTTTATCTCATAATTTTTGCCTCCATATTGACTAAGTCCATCCAATTCTGTTATGTATGTGTGACATTGGAGACGACTGCGTTTTGTTTTTCCTCCGAAATCGGGTTTTATCCTAAAACGGTCAAATTAGAGCCGCCAAAACGCTAATGCGATGCGTTTTTGCCACGTCAACATATAAAAATAACTAACCAAGAGATTAAAATAAAAGAAACAGAAAGAGAAGGCGTTGGATGGAGTGGGAGAAAAGAGCTCGCTCCATTTTGCGCTTCTTCTTCTTCCTCCTCTTCTTCTTCTTCTTACGTATTAATTGATTGATTGATATTATATTAATTTATATATAGTAATCGAAGTTTGCTTTTAACCTCTCTCTCTCTCTCTCTCTCTCTCTCTCTCTCTCTCTCTCTATACAATGGAATTTTCGCAGCTCGCCGGGATCCGAGTTTCTCGATCGCAGCAACGACCAATTGTTTCTCTTCGCGCGTAAAATCTCTCGTCGGCCGCCTACAAGTTCTCTCACCTTCACCGTAATCTCGCTTTCTCTCCGTACTTTTGTTCGTTCTGTTTCCGTTATTTTCTTTACGTTCTCCAAATTGTTTTTGTGGAGATCTGTCATTTCTTGGAAGTTTCAACGGTTTTGTTTGTGAGATGTTTGTCACATTGATCTCGGAATCTGATTTTGTTTCCTTATTTTCCGTTACTCATTTTCCGGTTTTCCTTTGCGGGAAGTCATCTCTCTCTCTCAAATGTTAGATCGTCGGAATTTGTTTTAGTGTTGGTTCTCATTTTATATATATTGTATTTAATGTAGTTGCTTTCTGTGGGGATCTCCGTGATTCTGTGCTTGTTACGGTCGAATAAGATATCGAGCGTTATTTGGTAATTCATTCCGGTTAATTTCGTTGAATGTGAAATATCTCACGAGTAGTTTATTTAATTACGTTATAGATTGGTTATTTGTTTCTGATTATATGAAGAATTGAAGGTGGTTGTGTGAATCGCCTGAGGAAGGAGCAGTGAGTAGGTGGTGGAATTTTTGAGGGCGTGATCAGTGATGTCAACGAGGGACCATCAAACTGTGCCGCTTGCAGTGCTGTTAAAGCGAGAGTTGGCAAATGAGAAAGTTGAGAAGCCAGAGATTTTACACGGTCAGGCCAACCAGAGCAAGAAAGGAGAGGACTTCACACTTGTTAAAACCGAATGCCAAAGGGTTGCTGGTGATGGGGTCACCACTTATTCTGTTTTTGGGGTAAATCTTGTACTCTGATTAGCTTATCATCGAATTGCAAATTATCTTGTTAGCGATCAGATACAATAAGTTAGTCGAAAACATACTTTAATGTTGTGGGTAACTAATGTTAGATATCTGATCAATTCATATTTACAACCCATTTCCGATCACCTAGTCCAGTTTCTTAGAAGTTGGAGATAAATTTCTTATTCTAATGAATAAGTCATCAATCTGTATGCTTTTTTCCTCAAGTCTGATGGCTGGAGATGTTTTTCAGTTGTTTGATGGACATAATGGATCTGCAGCTGCAATATACACTAAAGAGAACCTCTTAAATAATGTGATAGCTGCCATTCCTCCTGACCTAAACAGAGATGAATGGTTGGCAGCACTTCCGAGGGCGTTGGTTGCTGGGTTTGTGAAAACAGATAAAGACTTTCAATCAAAAGGTTAGAGCCTTTTTCAGGAAATTGCATATACTGGTTTAGGTAAAGTCATCCTCATTTTAAGACGTTTGCCTGTAAACAAGGAGATAAAACTTTGTCATTAAATCACATTCACATTCCCATTTGTAAATTGATGATTATAAATGCCCACTAAATATACTCCGTTTTTTCTCCTTTCCAGCGCAAATATCAGGAACAACTGTGACCTTTGTGATAATAGAAGGATGGGTGGTAACTGTTGCATCTGTTGGTGATTCCCGGTGCATTCTTGAATCGGCTGAAGGTGATATATATTACTTGTCAGCAGATCACAGACTTGACTGCAATGAAGAGGAGTAAGTTAGATATGATAAGTTTCTGAGTCATCACCAATTGCGTGCACAGTTCAGATTTCATCAAGGTTTTGTCTTTTGTGTTGTATTTAGGGAGGAGCGTGTTACTTCCAGTGGAGGGGAGGTTGCACGGCTAAACACTGGTAGTGGGGCAGAGGTATTGTCCCTTGTTTTTCACAATCATTCTCATTCTCTAAAAGGTTTTGTCACTTTGTGTGCTACTTGCAAAAAAAAATCTTTCTTAGGCTCATGACATGATATTCTACCACTCAAGTATACAACCTTTTAATATGCATAGTGAGACATCTTGCAATAGTTTTGAATTGTTTCAAATAACAAAGAAAAAAGAATTCTAGATAATTCTCAATTGATGTTTTCAAACTGTCATATAATAATACAATGAATTGATCTTGAACCGACTATATTGACCCGCCATATGAAGATAATGTTTCATTCTACTTAAAGTGTTAAATAATATTATTCTATCAAGCTAATGATGCATTTCTAAATTATTGTTAATTATTTTTTAGATTGGTCCTAAGAGGTGTTGGCCCGGTGGATTGTGTCTTTCACGATCTATTGGAGATGTTGATGTTGGAGAATTTATTGTTCCTGTTCCTTATGTGAAGCAAATTAAGGTTGGTTTTTGGAGATGTTGCATATACAGTTTGTATGCTTACATTCATGTCCACTGTGGGTTAAGGTTTATCTTCTCTAAATCATGGTTGATGATTTGGCCTTATTCCCCTTGCTCTCATGAATGTATACTTATATGCAGTTGTCTACTGCGGGTGGTAGGCTTGTCATTGCAAGTGATGGTGTTTGGGATTCCATATCTGCAGAGGTGGCACTTGATTGTAGTCGTGGGATTCCAGCAGAAGCTGCAGCCACACAAATTGTAAAAGTATGATAGTTGTAGCACTCTGATCTATTTTTGTTAATACTTGAGACTTTTCAGTTGCATTGAACCCGTAATTTTCGTGTGACCCTGAAAGGATTAACGACGACATATTATATGCTCATATTTATGTTCTTAAACACCCTCATCGTACTCTATGTTACATTTTGCAGGAAGCAGTACAGCTGAAGGGGCTTAGAGACGATACAACCTGCATTGTAGTTGATATGCTACCACAAGAGAAGCCACCTGCTTCTTTGCCACCACCAAAGAAGCATGTTAAAGGAGTGTTAAAGTCCATGTTTCGCAAGAAAGCTTCTGAATCATCTTCTCAAAGTGAGAAAGAGTATGCCAAACCAGATGTTGTGGAAGAATTATTTGAAGAAGGATCTGCTATACTTTCAGAAAGGTTATGCTGTGATGGTCTTCACTGTTGGCCTTTTTCTTCCTTCAGTGGCTAGATTGAACTTTTGTGTGGCAAAAGAGTGCTTTGTTTGCATCTTGCTAGTTTCTTTTTCCTGTGTCCTGATGTATGCTATAAATTATGATCTCATATCTGTCTAGAACAAGTAACTTTTATTGTATTAACACGAAGAATGTTTTGTTGGATGCAGGTTAGATACTAAATACCCACTATGCAACATGTTTAAGTTGTTCATGTGTGCAGTCTGTCAAGTAGAGATAAAACCTGAAGAAGGAATTTCAATACATGTGGGTTCATCTAATTCGAGAACATTGCGTCCCTGGGATGGCCCTTTCCTATGCTTAAGTTGCCAAGAGAAAAGAGAAGCCATGGAAGGCAAAAGACTATCAGGAGGTACATTATTCCTTGAAAGATTGCCGCCCGACCCTCGCAAAGCGGGGAAACTGTTTGTTGTGTTTTTTTTTTGTGTGTGCATTAAGGCTTAAGAAGTTGCCTTCCTTGAAATATTGCTCCTTTAGTTGATTCTTGTTCTATTTTAACAGATAAACATAGCAGTGAAAGTGACTAGCATCAGAGACTGGTATTCCTTGGAGACTCCAGCTTAGACGGAAAGATGGAACTTCCTTACATACAGTATTACTTCCCTTAATTGTTCAGGAGGGACTTGCTCATGACGATCCATTTGTGTCTATTCTCATAGCTCGCATTTGGATCTCGTTTTAGTAGTTCCCTTACTCCAAGTGTGAAGATTCGACTTAAAGTTACTAGCATTGTAGTATCAGTTTCTGACTTGAAGGCTAATAGCCACTCGTGCTTGTTGCCCATAAAGATTTGATGGACTTGGATAAGCTCCCAATGCTGATCATCACACCTTTTTCAGATTGTATCGTCCCTCCATGTTCACAGAGCTAACATCAAATGCCTTGGTGATTTCATTTGTAATGTCTATATATATTACACATTCGTGCTTAATCATCCTTCTGAGTGCATTTGTTTATGTAAAAAGCCGTACCTTTGTCGAATACGTCATCAAACATTTCATTTCGTAACATTATCCATATTCTTTGTTAATCATTCTGTCTCTTCAGTCTGGCTTGTTAAGATTTTTTTTTTTAAATCTCTACTGGTTATTTCTAAATTTCATTTTGTGAGTGGATCAATGAAGACAATGTCATGAGTTCTCACCAAGCTTCAAGTTGTTATTCTTTTTGCTTACGATAGGTCTTGTCCTATGGGCTAGTGGCGATCCACATGATCGGGACCATCCCTTGCGAGACAATATGTGGACATTGCCTGGCTGGCTGTAGCTTCACACTGTAGTCAAACAACATGTGACCTCCCTATTTACTTAATAGAGACTTGTGTTGTATGCTTCTCTTTGTTTTGTGTAACCCTTCTTTTGTCAATTCATCGCTGCCATACCATAAGCTATCTCCACCACCTTTATGGATAGAACCATCTCAACTACGTTTCTTCTCATTCAATTCACCCAAAAGAAGACAAAATCTTTGGCCCAACTTATTCTCTTTCTGTAAATAATAATGTCTACTATAATTAATAAAGAGGTTATTTTCATTTTTTTTTACACTTCTAAACCTTTATAAACTCTGCATTTTAATGACATTTTTACCAAAATATTATTATTATTATTATTATTGTCATTGTAACATTCTTAGAACATGCATGCAATTCTGGTGTTTGGAGTGTTGTGGACCCTTAGGAGGTAGTGATTCTGTACTTTGGCAGGTCCAAAAGGTTGTAATGATGATAAACATTAGACCCTTTAAGCTTTTTTAGAAGATAATGATAATAATAATAATATAAAACTTATCACGTGTGATGTGTTGTTGTGTTTTTCGGTATCCTAAGAGTGGTAATGTCTGTGTTGGAGAATATAAAAGGAGTGGACAGAGGCAAAAGCAGAAAAAGGGAAAGTATTTGCACTTAAAAGATCTTTGTTTTTTTTTAAATAGTAATATTATTTTAGAATTAGAGGGCTGCGAAGATGTCCAAACTTAAAATAATGGCTCTATGATTGAGATGTTGACCTTTTGACACAAACGAACAAAACTCCCCGTACTGGGAAATGGACCACTTTGTACACACGTGTGTATGTAATGTGTGGGGCATTCCTCGACTTTACCTAATAGCAGTGAATCTGAAACCCAATTGGTTTTCTTTCTTTTTTTTCTTTAAGAATATTTTTTAAAAAGCTTCTGTTAATATTTATTGTCATTTATATCACGTTCTATTTTTCAAATTATTATAAATTACATCTTTAATCTTAATTAAGTTAATTTTTTACAACCTTCTAATATATATAGATCATAAATTTAGCTTATATTATATTATAATTAGATAATTTAAATTTATCATAATGATCTTAAAAATAATTTATTCAAATATTGATTAAATATTTAGTTTTTACGTAAATACTTTATAAAAAATTAAACAAGTCCTTGTTAATATAATTTTTTTTATAAAAATATTGAATTGAAAACCACACATTTAATCTTATCTATGTAAATCCCTAACTTAAATTGGGAACAATTGCATCATAATTCGTTGGGTACGGTGGGGTTGGGGATTTTTCTATGTGAAAACAAAACCTTTTGTTTTCAATCTTGTCAATGCAAAATTAATCAAGTTGTTAGAAAGTATTTATCTGAAATTCAAATCTAATATTATAAGTTTAGTTCTTGAAGTAACCATAAATAATGACATGTACCTGTAAGAGAAAAAATTGTGGCCTAAAACTAATTAGAGAAAGGTGGTTAATAACGATATGACAATGTTGAAAATTACCGAATATATAATCCGCAATAGAAAATTTTAGTATATTTAAATTCATATAAATGATACATTGTAAAAAAATTATTGTAGCTTAATTTTTTTTGACCTAGCTTTATTTAGTAGTTATTATTATTATTTCTCACCTCTTAAAATTTTATATATATGTGAGATTTTTATTGAGTGTTGTTGTTGTTGTAGTAAACATTACTTTAGAGCTTGTTTGTTTTAGCTTTTGGGAGAAGCTGATAGCCTCAAATAACTCCTGATTCAATTACCAACTGTTTGGTAAAGGATATCAAACAGCTCAGGTTAGCTGTTCAAGTCTCAAAGAGCTCCTGATTCAATAAGTTACTAAAGGTAGCTTTTTACAATCAGTCATCAGTTATCAATTATCAACTCAAACAAACAAGACCTTATCCTTTTAAGGAAAAAAAACAAGTTGATTGAAACCGTTTCTAATTATTTAATAACGTTAATTATAAAATCAAATATTTACAAGTTGAAGATCCAACATTAACTGAATGACCAAATGATGTAAATTCATACACGTACAGGAAATTAAACAGACATTAATTCCACATAATTAATTTTCTTATAAATGGTATGTTTTAAAAACTAAATATTTTCTAAGGATATATTAAATCTTACACATTAATGATTAGTAACCCACGGGCCATTAATTATTACGGACGTTCATAAACTCGATATAGTCAAAATGACAAGAATCATATACTCTTTGTATATATATATATATATATATATAAGAACACTAAGAAGTAGTGTACAGATATATTCACTTCCTCTAGCTTTTTAGAAGAAAAAAAAAATGAAGAACTTATTTATTTCCACTCTGATCTTAGTGTTCCTCTTCGGCTTCTCCGGTAGGAACTCGATTTCTTAATTTTTGTTTTTTAATAATCAAGTATGTGAAATTCTTGTTTAAACTCTTGAAAACAGATATTATAAAGACAACAAGCGGTGAAAACTGCAGTCCTCCTAGGGTGTATCACATCCCAAACTGCACTGAACCTGAATGTGTTAAACTCTGCAAAGCGTATTGTGGTTCTAAAAGCGCGAGCCAGTGCATAGCTGCAAGTTCGTGTCGGTGCAATGGTAAGAATGTTTTTCCTTCTTTTTTTTTTTTGCTAAATTAAGTGAATTTTAAAAAGTTTTCAAAAGATTTACTAAGTGTAAGATTAATAATTTTTTTCTTCATATTTTCAAAATAACATTGATGATTTGTTATTCTTATCATTTCTGTTTATTTTGTATGAAAAAATAATTACTAAAAAGCAATAGTTAGGGTTCATTTGATTTAACTTCTGTTTTTTTATCGAGATTTTCAATCTTCCTTTTTCAGTTTTCAGTTTTTAATTTTAGTTTTTCTTTTAAATAAAAACAAAAATATATTTAGTTGTT
>JANIMX020000034.1:41266-55463 GCA_024582655.2 Erythroxylum kunthianum
CGCGAGCCAGTGCATAGCTGCAAGTTCGTGTCAGTGCAATGGTAAGAATGTTTTTCCTTTTTTTTTTAAATTAAAAAATGGTTTTCTTTTTACTAATAATTAATATAGTATAATATATTTAATTAATTAGTAAGAATTTATTTTGAGCATAAATTTAATTGTATGATGATTTTAATTTTGATTGTGAAAATGCAGATCCAAAGACAGCTGCAGGTACTCCAAAACACGACCGACAAGTGGACAAAAATGTGAAGATATAACAATTTCGAAGCTGGGGTCATTCTCATTCCATTGGGAATTTGTACTTGAACCCGACTATTTATGAAATTATGCAATAAAATATTTATTCCATTTAGTTCCTTCAAAAATGGCAAATATTGATGTTTAATATTCCAATGGCTAACCAATTATGTTATAAGTGCCACTAATTTTCATCAAAAAATGCAACTTTCTATTAATAAATAAATAGATGAAACATGTAAAACCATTTATGTTATATATATATGTAACATAAATGGTTATGGTTGGAATGGAATTATATATCGGAAAGATTCCTCTTGAAAATTGAAATGGGGTGCATATTTTCTCGAGAAAGTGTTGGCTTTGGCAAGCCAGTCTAAACTTTTCCAGGAAAGTTTGGATCTTTGCGATCCCCATTCCCAAAATCTGCACTGCACTAGCTGTTAGATTTGATAAGGACCCACCAACCTTCAAACAATGCTAAACCTATCGTCTCACTCTCATCCTAAGCGTTGCTACGCTCACGGCTCACCACACCATTTTTTTTTTTTTTTTTGGTACGTGAAGAATAATGCAATAAAGATAAATGAGTTATGGGGTTGCAATTTTTTTTGGTTCTAAAAGCATTTTTATGCACAAAAAACTAAAACAGAACACCTCTTTCTCCATTTTCCAACTCCTTCCAAAAGCTCTTTTGGCAACATCTGTTAGGTCTCAGGAAAAAAGGTTCCAAGAAGAAAAAGATAAGGAGTGAAGAGTTGCTGATACTGAATCAGAGATCTTATCAATCTTTCAAGACGATTCTGTGATTATGGAAATTCAGCAGTATCCAAGCAGCAGAGAAAAAGTTCCTGAAGTGAAGGACCTGAAAGTTAAGCAACAGGTAACTACTGTAACAACAACAACCCCTGCTTCTCCTCCATCAGCATCTTCCTCTCCCTCTCATGAATTCTCCTTCACAATATCTCTTCACTCTTCTTCAACACCAGTTCCTGATAAGTCCAAAAACCAACCAGCATTTGCCATTGATTTGTCCCCAGCCGATGACATTTTCTTTCATGGTCATTTGCTTCCTCTCCACCTCCTCTCTCAGCTTCCTGCTTCTCCTCGCTCATCGACCAATTCAATCGACAGCTTCACACTTCCCATCAGGGATTTGTTAGACGATCCAAAACCTATCGGAAGTAATAGCAACTGCGACATGGAAAGTGGCAATATCAACCATGTTGTTGATAGCAACCAGACCAGTTTCCAGAGCAACAACGTTGAAGTAAAGGGAAGAAGGAAGCCAAAGTCTTTCTCTTTATTTGGGTGGCGAAAAGGGTGTGAAGTTAGAGACGGTGAAGACAAAGAGAAGCACAAGAAAAAGCTGAGGTTCGATGTGACTCGCGTGCTCAAAAGGTACGTGAGGATGGTGAGGCCTCTGTTGTTCTTTAGAGGAAGGAGAGACAATCGTCAGTTCCACCACAGACAACCTTATTCGTTTTCAGGTAATTTGAACATGAAAAACAAGCACGAGTTGCGAGGAAGGAGAGGCGAGTTCTCTGCTCCTGCGTCCATGAGGACATCTCCGACGAATAGTGGTCTTCTTCTCGCAAATACAACGTTTCCTCCACCAAGTGACAGTACCATGGAGGAGTTGCAGGCTGCGATTCAAGCTGCAATCGCTCATTGCAAGAACTCCATTAATGCCTCGGAGGAGAAGATCAAATTCTAACATGTATATCAAATATATCCCAATTTTTCCTGTTGAACTTTTCTTATTATATCGTTGTTGTATACCTGTGTACAAAGTGGTGCTTATATACAAGCGAAAAATGAGTTCGAAATCATGATGGTTACAGAGGATTGAAGAACTTTTCGGCTTTTGCTTTGTTTTTCTCATCGGATTTCTTTTCTACTTCTTGACACCCTCCAGAGTCTGAATGTTCATGGGGGTGATTCCATTTCCCTGAAGAATCGGGATTTGTCCTGTGCTTTTGTGTTAGGAAATCACCAAGGTTTTTCCTGAATTTGCTAAAATCAGACCAGACCAATCATAGCTCACGGACTGATTGATTGATATTTTCCCATTCAATCTCCGTTTATGACGTTCTGTCTCAAGATTATATCTTTTGAGTGGAGTTAAACCGCCCTCTACAGGAAGTATACTATAGACAAATTAGACATTATTTGATTAGGATATTGCAGAAAAGCAAATCAGCATTCTAAAACAAAAGGAAAAAGCTGAAATGGTCCCCTGCCATTAGCATTATGGCTGGCTTTTAACAAATTATTTTTAGTGTAATTCCTGAGTACATGCATTTGTTTTGCATGGATCATACTCTGTGAAGTAGAAATCTAACAAACTTGCATTGAAACTGTAAGACAATATCAGAGTAGGAGGAAGTTCTGCACGTGGATGGAGTCAAGGAAGAAATGAAAGAAAAGCTGACAAGAGTGATAAAGTCTTCAGAGCTACAGAAAAAAAGTCGAAGAATCAGAAATCAGAGTGGTAGGTGAAAAATTGAAAAGAATGGTATCACAGAGAGGGGCTCAAAGGGTGTGTGTGGGTCAGTTGAGTTGATAGCTTCTGAATTAAGCAACATTAAGTAGCGAGTACTACGATAATAACCATTAATAACAATGTGAAGGGTAGATGGTCTACGAAAGATGGTACAGTTACGAGGATGATGAAGATACGTTGGATTGACGAGCATCTTTAATGATTTGCTGTATCTATCATCATCATCATCCCAATAGATTGAATTCCACTTGCATCAAAGTGCTGTACCTGCCATGCCTTTTTACTTTGCATGACCATAGAGACATGTAAACAGAAGAAAGTGAAAAGGGCAAAAGCAACAGTACACGTGCGAACAATAGCTAATTGGGTTGTTAGATTCTACTGTAGGTTGGAGGAGCACAAGATGTTTGTTGAAATGATTGGGTTGTTAGATTCTACTGTAGGTTGGAGGAGCACAAGATGTTTGTTGAAATGCCAAAGTAAACCTCAAGAAAAGGGCAAATGGCTGCTGGGCTCTAGGAGGAACACTGATGATTGGGATCTACTCAACAATCATTAATTAATCCCCATGAACCTTAATGTATACTTCATGTAATTAAAGATTGTATCTTTACCTAAAGAGAACAAAAAGAAGTGCGATTGGATTGGACCACCAAGTTATAGACTCTTTCAACACTGTCCAACTGATGTTCAAGCTTTTTCTTCCCCCTCTCCTTTCAATATTGCGGCTTGGACCGTTGAACTCGAAGACAATTAGCTTTGAAAAATGAAAAGTAAATACTGAAAAGTGGCAAATTGAACAAGTCTTGAAACCTTGGCAAATTTGGGCTTACCCATGTACTCGTAAACAAATCTAGTCAGAAACCAAGCCCATATTTCATACCCAGTTTAGACCTGCATTGCGTTTAAGAAGGAAGAACAGTATTCCATAGGACGGAAGCAACTGCTAGGAATGAATAGTCTTATCATTTTTTTCCTATAATACAAAGTAAAGGTTATAGATGATACTCCATACAGATTGGAGCACGAAATTGTAGGTTTTCATTAGTATGTAAAGCTGTCTCAGGTTAAAATGAATGCTAAAGCAAGTAACTTATGGATTATATGGAACTCTCAATTTGTTCTAGTATTGAACTGCAGTTGCATGTGGTGCATATACTTGTCCTCTTATATACTTTCAATCTAGTCCATTTTTTGTTGTTTGATTGGAACCAGCCAAAGGTCAGTATTCAAACGTTCCATTCTGCAGACTCTGAATTGTATATATGTTTTCAACGGAGACTTATAAATCAGAATCACCATCCATGATCCATTTGATTCCACTTTGAAGCTCTTAAGTTTCGATTTGGTCAAAACTTGTCAGCGAACTCAACAACCTACCAACCTCTCTTCTCCAGAAACCAAACATATGATACATCTAACCCAAATTTGACTTGCAGGTACTCGATTCTTTTGTGCTACTTGCAGGCTAAGGCAGAAAAAAGGGGAATTTAGCTGTGCCATTGCATGTTGATCAGAAGGTCATAATCTAAAGATCTTGACATCACTAAAAAGTGTACGTAAAACCAAATATTATCGAACTCTTTGGATCAACTTACACATCACTCCACCTTCCCTGATACATGTTAGCCTTGATTCAACAACTCAATTTCGAGTCCCATTAGAATTAAACAGAGAAAGAGCACAAAAAGTCTGATCCATTTGGACTTGGGAATTTACAGGAGACAGAAACTTAAAAGCAAACCAAACCTAAAGAAACACGGACTAACAACGAACGATTCCGAGAAGCGGCGTTTTCAGGTAGGAACATGGTACCTGTTGCGTTACGTTGAATGACAGGATCTTGTGGACACGCAGTTTTGTCCGACCACGTGTAGTCTCATAAATGTGTCCATAAATGGAAACCTGGGGACGAGGGCGACCTGTGGTCCGCACTTCAGTGAAAACTGGACCTCCTCAACCGCCGCATGCCTACGTGTCACGAGCGATCTATCTTTCTTGACATTTCCAAATAAAACACCCTGAATTTCCCTTAAAAACCTTTTTCCTTTGAATCTGTTGGAGATCGTGAACCTGGTGAGTTTCAACACAAAATCTCTTCTTTTGTTTCTTTTACGTTTCCATATCTGTTTCAGCTTTGGTTTATGTTATGTAAGTGATATGTGTCTTTTAAATGCTGGGTTTTTAATGATATTAGTTTGGCACATTCGAATAATTAAGAAAGAATATGCCTTTATTACACCAACTGCTCTTCTTTCTCCTGGTTGTATAGCTATCCTATCTTGGTTGCATTTATAAACGTGTGCTTGTGGGTTGGGGTGAGTTATTGAGCTGGTTTTGATCTGTGATTGATACCATCTGCTCTGTTTCTTAATTTGAGCTGTTGGGTGTTGAACGCACGATGAGCTTTTTTGGTCTCATTAATGTCTCTGCTGATTCTTTTGGCGGGTAGAAGGACCCTTTACCCCTGTTGTATGGTTTCGTGTTATAAAGATTGATGCTTGGAGTTGTTATCATTTCAATTATCAAATTTTGATTCAATTTTTTCTGATAGAGAAGTTGAAGACGCAAAGTCTCCTAACCGAGTGGGATTCGCAGGTTTGAGGTTCTTGAATTGGAGAACCTCACAATCTTGTGGGGTTCATCTCCTCAGGGTCTTGTGTTATGACGGAATTTTGATATTTATGTCTACTTGAGCAACGAAATATAAGGGTTACAAGATGTATGCTGTGGGGAGGTTAGGCAGCTATATTTCTGGGGGCTTGTATACTGTCTCCGGCCCTTTTCATGTTTTTGGTGGAGCGGTAGATATCATTGTGGTTGAGCAGCCAGATGGAAGCTTCAAATCCTCTCCTTGGTATGTTCGGTTTGGAAAGTTTCAGGGAGTTTTGAAGGCCAAAGAAAAGATTGTTAACATTCGTGTTAATGGAGTCGAGGCGAATTTCCACATGCATCTTGATCAAAGAGGACAAGCCTACTTCCTCAAAGAGGTAGAGCGGGAAGAAGACTCTGTGTTGTCTTCTTCATCTTCTAGCGATGAGATGGATGCACAATTTGAGGAAAACATGATTGTGAAGTCAAAAAGTTGTGATTTTGATGCTACCATGTCAAAAGCAGTAGACAAGATTGATGAAAGTAGTGCGACGATTGTGGCTAGAACAAACATCCACAACTCAAAAATAGTAGGGCTTGTTTTTGGACAGAGGTCTTTGAGGGAAGGTAATTATGAAGGGGTAAAAAATGGTTCTCCTGTGGCACGAATAAATTCATTGGAGCGTGCTGAGATTGCAGCTGACCTTCTCGAGGTGCAGTGGTCTACTAATCTTGCTACTTCTAAGCCCAGGAAAGATGACATTCCGCTTTTTTCTGGTTCTGATAACTTGCATGGAAAGGGGGATGAAAATACACAACCTGATGATGTACAAATCAGTCATGTGGGACCGTCTGTACAGGATACCCTTGAAACCAGTATGAACCACTGCATGTTGGTTGATCAAACTGTTTCCTGCAATGTAACAAGTAACAATTCACTGTCAGGCTTTGAGAGTCTGGAATGCTCTGGTCGAAAAGGTAGTGCACAATCTTGGAGGTCTAGTTCCGTAGAACACATCGTTGAAACTAACACACAGTCTCCAAGTGTTTTGGAACAAAAGTATGAAACATCTGACGTGTCAAGACATATTGATGATCCTACAACACAGAATGCTGATGATGATGACAGTGCTGTGGGTTTCATCTCAAATGGGATTGCAACTGAAGCACAAATATCATATGGTATTGAAGCAAGCCTTAGTCAAACGCCTGAAGAAGATCAACCTTCTGACGAAGGAAACATTGTTCTAACAAATTTTGCCAAGTCTGAGGGGGAAAGTAAATCTCACCAGATTCAAACCTTTATGCATTTTGAAATATCAGGTAGCTCAACAATAGACCTGGATGGTTCGAGCACACAAATTCATCAAAATATGCATGTTGCATGTGAAGGTCCTACAAAACCACCCTGTTGTCCTGAAATTTTGAGTGAAACAGCCAGGCAAATCTTACCTCAGGTAAACCTTTGATAATGCCTGTAAATTACTTATAAGCTTATTAAGGTTCAAACAATGGGCATTCGAACCCAGGACTAGAACATCTTTTATTCCAATGTGAGAATTATTAGGAATGCAATATGAATAGTAACATCGGGTTTGGGGTTCTCTTGGGAAACTTCTATATGATACACATTGTCTCCTAATAGATCAGGAAGGGAAAAAAAATGCTTTGATAAGAAGTGAATTGCTAATAGCAGGACCATGTACCGAGTAAGCGATTCTTTTTAAGTGGAAAGCTTGGTCTGTGTGTTTGTGATACCTGCACTTTCTTTCTTTTTCTTGTTATCTTATTCTGTCTTTTATTAGAAATCAATCAACAACCTAGTTAGCTTAGTTACAGAAATGGTCGCATAATTGTGACATCCAGTCCCAGGCTTACATAGTTTGGTTCATATCCCAAGTTTCAGTTAAACATGTTAACTTGCTGTGTAGCCAATCAACTAAGATTAGCTTGGTTCTAGGTGGTTTTGAACCAAGATCACTAGAAGGCCTTTCTTTTCTGAGTTGATTTCAATAACTGTAGCCATTTTGACAGCTTCTCTTTTGTTTTGACCCCCAGAGAACAAATTGATGCACTCTTTTACTTGATATCCGCTATTTACTTATTCATTTTGTTGACACTATGGTATTGAATCTTTTCCACCAGCATATAATTAATCTCCAGGCTGAGACTATTGAATTGGAGATGGAACACATTGAGGCTTGTGATGATTGTTCACAAAGAAGTCCATGTTCTTCTTCTGCAGATGGCCATGACGTATCAAAACCTAAAGTGCCAGTGACGGCAAATCAAATTGTCACTGTTGATCTTGATTCATGTGAAGAAGTTGAGTCAAAAAGCATACGTACTGTGGAAAGCTTTAGCATCTCAGCTGATGATGTTCACGAGGAGATTATTGGTGATTCAGACTCTGGTCTGGTGAAAGCTATGTGTACTCTATCAGTCGAAAGTTCAGAGGATGAACAATTCCTTTTTAGCGATCTTGATGAACGCAAAGTCACAGAGATCAAGTGCCGATCAAATTTACCAGATGGTGCAGATAAAGACAATTCTTCTCCAATTTGTCTGGCAGGCCATGGAGAAGTGAATGTATCTAGTAGTATAAATAATGAGGCCTTTTCGTTGGTGGAACAGTTTGTTCAAGACAATCAATCAGATGATCTGGAATGCATCACAGGAAGTTCACTTGCAGCATCAAATCCCCTTGGTATTCCTAAAGTTCATCATGTTGCTGTTGCAGAAGTTGGCTGGGCAGCAAAATCATTACCCAATATGTGGTCTGGGAATGAAAGTCTGGATATAGATGATTTCCGTTGTCCTTTAAGCCATTCAATGGACTCTAATTCCAAAGCATGGGAGTGGAGAGCTCAAGGCACATATGAGGAAGGCAATACAAGTTCAGATTCAGAACATGAAAACCAATCACCACTTAACCATTCTAATATAGATGGCACTCACATTTTAGGAGGTCTTGAAAAGGGTGTCGTCAGTCCTGTTGGTAAAATAACTTGAACACCATTATCATTCTCTTCTTTCTTCTTCATTTACTTTCTCTATTTGAGACACTCGATAGGTTCTTCGGAACACTATAAGGTCATTTTTGTTTAGTTTGAATTGTTTCTCATGGTTTGTACCAAATACGTCTGCTGATGGAAACACATTTTCTTTGCAATAAGCTTGGCATTGAAGTGTAATAGGAGTCTATTTTTCTAGGAACAATGCATGTCGAAATAAACGAAGCTGAACCAACAAATCATGGTTCATGTTGACCAAGTTGATAAAAATTCTGCAGGCGATTCATCAAAGGCAATTGTTGCTTCCACCAGAAGCTGGACGCTTTGGCCTTTTTCTCTCCAAAGATCAAGATCCAGAAAGTTAACCCAACCAGATGTTAATACTGAAAGTTCTCCTGCTGAGAAGGAATCAGACACCAACATTCCTGCGGAGAAAGATACCAATCTGCAGAATCCCAAGGTCACAAAAAGGATGGTGAAAGCAAAAACCCCAACATCTGAACAGCTGGCATCCTTGAATCTAAAAGAGGGGAGGAATTCAGTTACCTTCACATTCTCAACTTCCATGTTGGGGAAGCAGGAGGTTTTCTTTCTGGCATTAAGTCTTAACACCGTTCCTATTTTTTGAAAAAATTGATTCTATTTCCCTTACTCATTTTTTATGTACTTCTCTTTTGGTGAATATTTGAACATTTGTTGTTTAACAGGTTGATGCTAGAATTTATGTATGGAAATGGAACAATCGCATAGTAATCTCGGACGTTGATGGGACAATTACAAAGTAAGAGCCAGTATATATTTCTCTAACCAATATCCTATCTTTTTCATTCTAATTATAGATCGCTTGCATTACTTCGATGCACCAAAAAATACTTGCATCTTGCATCTTTTATGTTTGACATTATTTCTGCACACCAATGCTCCAACCCAAATAAACTTAGGTATACTGCAGCAAAAATGTTGTGAAATTTTTCATGAATTGATAAGTTTATCACATATGCTCTTACCAAAACTCTGATTGAAAACCAGCTCCTTTAGTTGACGAGACATCTGCTCTAATTTTTGTTCTCAATTTTGTACCATGTCGTGGATTGTCTAAGGTGAAAATGCTGATAAAAGAAAGTGGAAACCCAATACATAGGCAGAGCAAGAGTTTACTATTTAAAATGGACTGTATTATGTATCTTGCATGATCTTTATAGGGCAACAAATATAAGTCTCCAAATTTGGATTCAGAATGTGCTGATTACTAGTAATAAGTTATGAAAATTCACATTTCCAAATGCATCCTCTCAGTGCCACTATGATTTCTAAAGTTCATATCTGTGGTAGTTTTTCAGGCTTCCTCATTGCTATCTCATTTCTATGTCAGCTTCAATTTTTACCTTCCTCCCTTTAGTTCCTTCTCTAATATGTATGTATCCAAAACATAAAATTCAAATTACTGGTTAATCCTTTTCTCTTAACTTTGTAGAAATTGGAATTATCATTCCCACAAAATTCAAATTACTGGTTGATCCTTTTCTCTTAACCTTGTAGAAATTGGAATTAGAATTCCCACAACTTCTTACTTTCTGTTTTTGTCTGCTTGTTATTCTTGTTCACTGGGTATTGGAGTCAGGTTAGATAGTATAAAACTTTCTATAATGATATGATAAGTTTCTTTATTTGTTATTACAGATCCGATGTTCTAGGTCAGTTCATGCCTTTGGTTGGTGTAGATTGGTCACAGACCGGTGTTGCACATTTATTTTCATCGATAAAGGTTCGAGAAATTCTGGCTTATGCATTGGAGCGTGCCTTGCATTCATTATTTTTAATTGATGAATGGTCCATGTTACCTGAACTTAGGATTTAGCCGTCATTTTAGAATATTTTGTTCTTCTATATTGCAAAATGTATCTAACTCTTGGACGCACTTTAACTCATGGAGCAGTTAGTACATCATTGTATCTCAACAGACCAAAATGGTTTTCTGTTATGCAGGAAAATGGGTATCAATTGCTTTTCTTAAGTGCACGTGCAATTTCTCAAGCCTATCATACGAGACAGTTCCTTGTCAACCTTAAGCAGGTAAGTTCGACGCAAGTTTCCAATATGAAATTGGAAATTCGGATACAAATACCATGAATTATTTTCTAAATCAATGCAATGATTTTTAATTTACAGGATGGGAAGACTTTACCAGATGGTCCAATTGTTATCTCCCCTGATGGACTTTTCCCTTCTTTGTTTCGTGAAGGTAACACACATATACGTATCAAGACAATATCTAAAATTAATCTTGACAAAAATAATCTATGAAAATGTGTGAAAATATTGACTTTCTGTAAGTGCTTTATTTTCTCAATGATTTGTTTACTTAAATCAAATTTACTTCTTCAACAGTGATCAGAAGGGCTCCTCATGAATTCAAGATTGCATGCTTAGAGGTGAGTTTCATGTGTTGATGCTTGTATTGGCTTATTCATACTTATGCTCTCTAACTTAATGTATAAACTGTTTTGTAAAAGATTTATGATTTGAGCACATTAGATTCCTTGTAAGTTTGTTACTAAAAGAATCACTGACTATGAAGAGTACACTGTGTTCTTTGAAAATTTCTTTTCTTCTATAGTCTGCAATTCAAATTGAGGTGTGCATAGACTCTCAGTAGTATGCTAATAAAGCAAAGTACGTTAAATGATGAATACTATCCAAATCTTGAGAAATCTATAGTCTCCGTTTCTTTTAGGTGGTTTAGGCTGTAATGCTTCTCATTTCTTACAACTGCAGGATATCAAATCTCTGTTCCCTTCAGATCACAACCCTTTTTATGCTGGTTTTGGCAATAGAGATACGGATGAAATTAGCTACCTCAAGGTTGGGATCCCAAGGGGAAAAATCTTCATCATTAATCCAAAGGTACTAACTCCTAAGACCCTCATGCATGACATACTGTTCAATTAGTTTGTGATTTCCGATAATGCTCAAGTGTCATTGTGGTTTTTGTTTGCAGGGTGAGGTAGCAGTTCACCGTCGTGTTGACAAAAAATCTTATACTTCCCTTCATGCTCTTGTGCATGACATGTTTCCACCCGCAACTTCATCCGAGCAGGTTTTGATCTGCTCTCTCACTTTATCTTCTATTTATCAAATTTTGCATAGCCATAGCCATGAAATGAACCATTTCATTTTGTATTAGTGGGCTTGTTTTTCCTTGTTCTTCATGTGATTCTTTTTTACTTGAGCAAATTTTCACGGATGCAGGGTAGGTTTCGCCAACTTCGGCTTCCACTGGATAACTGATATTCTTTCTCCCACTATCTTTCCCTTTGATTTATTTAGTTGTGCAACATTTCACATATTAACTTTAACCAAATGCATTGTTACACTTCCTGACCTTTTTCTAACAAGTTAGAGCTCAATTCCCTGATTTGATTAATCCTTCCATGGTCCCTGATCTTTTGGTTTTTCCTTTATTCCAATGGCAGCAGGAGGATTTTAATTCGTGGAATTTCTGGAAATTGCCACCACCTAATATTTGATAAGTGGCCACTGTCCAGTGACACCACTAAACCCTCTGTATCTGTGGAGAAGGGTGTCTGGTCCTTCATGCCCTGGAAAAGCACAGGTAATTAGATTTGTCTAATGAGCCCTGAAAATTTTGAATCCTGAGTGTATATAATTCTATCGTTACAGAATTGGCTTTTAAATGTTCCAGGCAACAGAATAGCGCAAAAGCTGTGAAAATTTCTTTTAAAATTTACAATTTAGAAGCTGTCTGGTTACCTCCTAGAGCTTGGACTTGGACTGAATTACATTGGGTTAATGCAAAATCTTTGTCCTATATACCTAACAAAGTTTCTTGAAAAGTAGATTCTAGCTAGTTGAACTTCTCCAAGGAACTGTTTCTTTTGGTCAGGCAATAATTACTTGTTCTTGACGATCCCATTCTGCTGCAGGTTGCTCGTGCCCAAGGACACCACAACTGTTAGCACCAACGCTGCTTCTTCAGTGGTTTAATGGTTGATCTTTCTGGTGGCTTAGGAAACGCCTGGAGAAGGTCTACACAAAGTTGAATTCATTATACACGTCCACGCCCTGCTTCGACCGATCAAATGTAATGATATAACTGTGCTTCCACGGTTGTTGAGCATCGCTGGAAATAGGAATCATTATGAAAAAAACGTTAAATGTAATTATTTCCCACCCCATTTTTTGATGCAGCAAAAGTTTGTCATTCCTGGTTGCATCATTCATATAGAAAAATATAGAGCGAGTATTCAGGTGATCTGCTCCTTGTGTGCCTTTCTCTTTAGCAGCCATAACTAGACAATTGAGTATCCAAGCTATATACTTTCGGGCAATCGAAGCTTATTCAGATAAGAAGGCAAAAGAAAGGATCATTGTTGTGAAGAAAATGCAATATTTTCTTTTTTGATATCACGAAACTTGTAACTACTAAATTTTGGATGACCATTAAGGTAACAAATAAATTATATTCACGTTTTTGTTCTTGAGTAAAAGGGTTATATCTTTTAGATTTATTATAAATAAAAGTTTATAAAGGTTGATTTTTTTCATGTAAAATTTTAATATGAAAATGTTATATCTTTTAGATTTTTCATAAGTATAAATTTATAATTACATCTTTTAGATTTTTCATAATTAGAAGTTGAGAAAGAATGGATCTTAAAAATTTTAAAATAAAAATGTTATATCTTTTAAATTTTCATAATTAGAACTTCATAAAATTTATATCTTTTTAGGTGTAAGCTTTTAAGTTTTAACTAAAAAAAAACATCATCTTGACATCTCCGAAGCTGTTATAATGTCGAGCAATAATAGGCTTAATCAGATAGGAGGTAAAAGAAGTAATCATGGTTGTGAATAGAAACTTCAACGCACCAAGATCATAAGTAGAGGTTTACATATATAAGCTCAAGCACTTCACAACCATAACTTGTTACATGAATTATTAACCCAAGTAGCAATCTTTTCTTTCTTTACAGTTCTACGATCTTGATACCCAAGTACTTCTCTATGCAGCCTGAGCTTGCAAGTTTGTCGAGTTCACTATTGTCGATGCAGCCATTGGAGTTCATGTCTGCATGCCGTACCCCACGCTTGGCCTTCCGGCCTGAAAACCAACAACCAGAGGCACGGATGGCTTCGGCGAGCTCTTCTCGGCTAATGTTGCCGTCTTTATCGGCGTCGTATGTTTGCAAAATCCACTTGTTGAACTGCTCCTTCGTCATTTCTTGTTTTCCAGTCATCGGACCACTCTTCACCGGCATTTTGAGTATAGTAAGTTTAGCTAAAAATCACTCGAATATATGTTTGTCGTACAGAACTCAGGCCAGGCTTCTGAATTATATACTACTCTAATCTACCTTAGTTGCTTCACGTGATTTGTTTGAAGAAGAATCTTGTTGTAAAGTGATATAGACGTAGAGGCTAAAAAAGAAGAAAAAGAATCTAACTAATTTTCTTATCTTCTTTTTCATGGATAACGTTATAGTAAATTTCTTAACCATTTTATTACATATTCGAAACGGATAGATACGTATCAACTTTCTTACATGAAAGCTGACTATAGCTTCAAACCCATTATTCTCCATTATAAGCCAACATGACTGGCCATGATCAAGACACTGGAATCTGATTAGAACTACCAGACAACGACAAGACGCATACTAGGGTTTAACAATTTTGACACCCAAGTTCTTCTCAACAAATTTCGCAAGCTTTTCGATTTCTGGTTCATCGATAAAGCCATTGCCATCGGAGTCTGCAAATTTCATGGCACGCCTGGCTTTCCACCACGGAAACCACACTCCGGTCATCCGGAATGCTTCCGTCA
>JANIMX020000034.1:298641-310150 GCA_024582655.2 Erythroxylum kunthianum
ATTAAACGCAACATGACATGGAAATATAATAAAAACAAATGGGAAAATATGATAAGTTATGTACTTATCAAACTCCCTCACACTTGAGTTTTTGCTTGTCCTTAAGCAAAATCAAGCATACGACAGAATGCGACAATCACACAAATATGCAAACACGCAATATGAAGGGTTGATGGTTTATTGTCTTTAACTAACTGGAATTGCTAAGCTTTTAAAACGAAAGCAGTTAACAAGTTCTATAGTATTAACTATGATTTCGGTATATTTTAATAAATTCACATAAAACTTGGACCCCACATGTAACGGACATATCACAATGTGGACAAGCCCACTTCCCCTTCGTTGGTGGCTCCCTGTCCATTTCAGTCTTTGACTGTTTTGTCTATCCAATCCAAGGGCTATTTCGGTATTTCATCATGTTTATAGTGCCGTGGCCCATGGACCGTGACTTTTCTACTTGTTGTAGCTCAGAAATTTTGGAATTTTTATTTTTCAAATATTCATAAAACAAATCTTTAAATAATTATAGTTTAGTACACCCCATCTAATGAATTAATAATCAAAAATTAAAGGACGGATCTAACCAAAATTACAATATTTTTGACTTTTTAAGAGCAGATCAAGTTGACCCACGTTTGTTTATACTCTCCCATGTGGCGTGCATGGTGATACTGATTAAGTTTAAATATAAGAGTTGCAATTTGCTACGTGGGAGATCTGATTTTGATTTTGTTATTACCGTTAGATTAGATCAAGCGCTTCTCTTCCTTTATATAAATATATGAGTTATTAATTATCACAATTTTTTTGGTAATTTATTTAATATAGGTATAAAAAAATTACATAAATAATTTTTTTTCTTTTTAATTACTTATTCTCCCGTATAAAGAGAAATGAGAGAAAGAGAACCATAAAAATTCCTCATTATAATTATTGCTTTCGAAAAAGGTATACAATTAAATAATTTCCACCTCCATATAAAGTTTTATTTTAAGTCAAAAAGAAAAAAAGAAAAAGGTGAATCCAAAGTGAGGCAGAGATGAAATGAAAAATAGGAGCGGTAGGGAAGGGACGAGGTAAGGCTCTGCTCTGCTTGAGTGCAGTCCATGCACGTGTTCCCTCTCTCTCTCTCTCTCTATTTTTCTATATTCCTATTTTTAGTTCAATTCTAAATTTCTAATTTATTCATATCCATTCCCAATTTTTATTTTTGTTCTCTCAATTTCACCACCCTTCTGCTATTCAAATACTCTCTCGTTTTCTGGAATCTCCTGGTAACCTCTCTCTCTATCTAGTTTCTCTTTTCTTTTGGCCTTCTGAAACTCGGAGAAGTTCTTTATTCTTTTCATTGTTGAGGTTTTGATTTGATTGGTTGGTCGTGTTTTTAATTTGGAGCTTTCTTGTAGTTTGAAATTCCAGTTCCGGTGTGGGAGGGAGCTCGATAGATATATAGAAAGTAGGTTGACATGTTTAATGTGTAAGTTGGTTTTCTAGTTTTTTTCCCCCTATAATGTGATAATGTCTTGTTGGGTTTTTTTTCCTAATTGAATCTCAGTTAAATTTGTTCAGTTCCTTATAGTTTAACGTTATTTGTCTGTGTTCAAGTGTGCTTATAGGTTTATACAAGTTGCTTGACTCAATTTTCCCAATTATCCGTGTCGTAATTGAATCCTTTGAATTATTCTAGCTGTGGGTTCTTTTTATATATTTTTTCCTTTTGAATATCAAAGAATTAAATTCGGATTCGAGAAATTTGTGAAATGTAACAAGGATCTTGAATTTAAGAAAAAAGTGTGATGATAAGGGTAGAACAGTGGAAGTTGGCATAGATTCTTGGTCCTTTGTCGTTTAAATTAGAAGCATACATGCTATAATGTCTCTGCTTTCAATTTCTGGGTTTCACGTGTTAACATAATTGGGACATGAAATATCCATGCATTTAGCTGATACCATGTTCTCTAATCTTTAGTAATGCTTAAGGAGAGAAATGGTGTGGTAAAATTATCATTCCATGTGGGCCTGTGATCTTTAAATATGTATTGGAAGTTTAGCCTATAGTTTCTGTATCTTGCTGTTTAACTTGTTTCTGATACTCCTCATTCTGGTTCTGATTATTATTGTTGTTTATTGTATTTTATTTTCTTGTATTTCAGGCACCATTGAGCTAGCCTTATTACTGTTTTCTTCCAATGGAGGATGTGAAAAATACTGAGGCCATACCTCCGCTAGAGTCTACTTCATCCTCTGGACATGATGATCATTCTCTCAGTAAAGCTTCAGCAATCCCTATCACTAATGGAAATGCAGAATTGGATAGTCTTTTGTCCATGAACGGCAATTCTGAATCTGTGGCTGTTCAAGACGCTTCTCATAACATGGTTGTAGGCCAAGATGATGTGCTTACAGCGGAAACTTTGGACCACCACCATACTCTTTCACCATGTAATTTAATTTCATCTTCCACAGGTGATGAAATAGAGAAAGGCCAAATCTTTCCAACAAATAACCCCTTTTTGACTTCAATGGCTGATGTGGTAGATCAAGTTCAATGTTTTCCTCCAGACAACTTAATTTCAAATTTAACAGTTCATGAAGAAGAAAAAGGTCAAACTCTTCCTGCGAGCGATGAAGCAGAGAAAAGCCATCAAAGTCAAATAAATGCAGACCCAAAAACTGAAGCAGTACTTATTTTTTCTGATGGAGTAGAGCCTGATTATCCCATGCAAGCTATAAAAATATCCTCTAATGGAGTACGTGACGAGGAGAAAACTGTGGCCACACAAAGCTTCTCTCACAAACAACAATTTCAAGCAGAGACTGATGCCTTACTCTTGTCCTCTGATATGCAGCAGTCTCAGGATTCCTCTTCAATTGGCAACCTCTTTGTTCATATCGGCGACGCCATACCAGCTGATTCCTATCCCAAGGTAAGAGTGCAAGCTGCAGAGTGCACTTTACCCCGTTTAAAGGTCAGGGTGGATCCAGATGAATTTTCACCACCACATGCCAAAGTTGATAGTCCAATTTCTGAAACACTTACTTCTGTTGATTCTCCCAGTACGTTGGATGATATGAATAGAGGTCTTGTTGATACAGCCGCACCTTTCGAATCTGTTAAAGAAGCTGTTTCCAAGTTTGGGGGAATTGTTGATTGGAAGGCCCACAAAATTCAAACTGTAGAGGTACAGAAGACATTACGTTTTCGTTGTCCTTACCTGATCAACTCTTGGAATCGCTTGATTGTTACCCATCTGTAGTGTAAAGTGACCTTTATGTTTCTTACTTTACAGAGGAAGAAGCTTATAGAACAAGAACTAGAGAAATTGCAGGAGGAGATGCCTGACTATAGGATACGATCAGAGGCTGCAGAAGAGGAAAAAGTTAAGGTCCTTAAGGAGCTAGATAGCACCAAGAGACTTATTGAAGAGCTAAAGCTCAACCTAGAGAGAGCAAAAACTGAAGAGCATCAAGCAAAACAAGATTCTGAACTTGCCCAGCTCAGGGTGGAAGAGCTTGAACAAGGCATTGCTGATGAGGCTAGTGTTGCAGCCAAGGCACAGCTTGAAGTTGCCAAAGCTAGACATGCAACTGCTGTTTCAGAGCTGAAGTATGTTAATGAAGAGTTGGAAGCACTGCACAAGGAATATGCTTCTTTGATCACTGAGAAAGAGGAAGCTGTGAGAAAGGCTGAAGAAGCAGTTTCTGCATCCAAGGATGTTGAGAAGATGGTGGAGGAACTTACCATTGAACTGATTGCTACCAAGGAATCCTTAGAGTCTGCACATGCTGCACATCTAGAGGCGGAGGAACAAAGAATAGGAGCAGCTATGGCGAGGGATCAGGACTTACTATATTGGGAGAAACAGTTAAAGCAGGAAGAAGAAGAGCTACAGAAACTTAACCAGCAAATTCTTTTAACAAAAGATCTTAAATCAAAACTAGATACTGCTTCAGCCTTTCTATCTGATCTGAAAGCTGAATTAGCAGCTTATATGGAGTTCAAATTAAATGAGGAAACTGACGAAGAAAGAAAGACAAAATCTAAGCAAGATGAACTAGAGAAAAAAAATCACACCGACATTCAAGTTGCCATTGCTTCAGCAAAGAAGGAACTTGAAGAAGTTAAACTCAACATTGAGAAAGCAACCACTGAAGTGAGTATCTTGAATGTAGCTGCCACGTCATTGCAGTCAGAGCTTGAAAACGAAAAATCTTCTCTTGCTGCCATTAAGCAGAGAGAAGGAATGGCAGCAGTTGCAGTTGCTTCAATTGAAGCTGAGATTGAGAAAACTAGGTCTGAAATTGCTCTTGTCCAAATGAAGGAGAAAGAAGCCAGAGAGAAAATATCTCAGCTACCCAAGCAACTGCAGCATGCAGCACAAGCTGCTGATGAGGCCAGGGTACTTGCTCAAATGGCTCAAGATGAGCTGCGCAAAGCAAAGGAAGAAGCTGAACAAGCAAAGGCTGGGGTTAGTACAATCGAAAGCAGGCTACTTGCAACTCAAAAGGAAATAGAGGCTGCTAAGGCTTCTGAAAATTTAGCTATAGCAGCTATTAAAGCATTGCAAGAGAGTGAATCAGCTCAAAAAGCCAATGACAAAAGTTCAGTCGCTGGAATAACAGTGTCATTAGAAGAGTACTATGAGCTCAGCAAGCGTACTCACGATGCAGAGGAGCGGGCCAACATGAGGGTAGCTGCTGCTGTTGCTCAAATTCACGCAGCAAAGGATTCTGAGTCCAAAACAATGGAGAGGCTGGAAGAAGTGAACCGAGAAATGGCTGCAAGAAAGGAAGCATTAAGAGCTGCAATGGACAAGGCTGAAAAGGCCAAGGAAGGGAAACTGGGTGTAGAACAAGAGTTGAGAACATGGAGGGCTGAACATGAGCAACGAAGGAAGGCTGGTGAGTCAGTTCAAGGAGGTGCAAATCAAAGCCCAAGCTTTGAGGATGGAAAGGGAACGAAGAGCTTCGAGCTGACTCAGAATGCGTCGACCCAATATTCACCAAGCGCAAAAGCATACGAACATGGAAGTAACGCTGTAGTTGAGGCAGCGCCTGAAGTGAAGGGTCACAAGAAGAAGAAGAAACTATTCTTCCCTCGGTTTTTCATGTTTCTGGGAAGGAAGAAGACACACAAGTCTGGTTGACATGGGGAAAAAAAACCAGAACGAGCTGCTTTTCATTGTGGTGAATTTTGTATTACCCTATACTCCCACATTGCTGGAAACGATCAGAGGTGTGTTATTACTTGAATGTAAATGTTGGTGATTATTTTATGTATCATAAATTGATAAGATTATAGTTTTGGTCGCTGAGAGGATTTGCAAACAATCTGATGTAAAGATGCCTTCTGGTTGGGGAATGCTCTGATGAGTTGGTTGTATAAATTATAGGCTTGTGACAAGATGAACATTGTAAAGGCGTGTGATTAGACTAATGAAAATGTTTGGTCCTCTGCATGCTTACTAAATATTTTTCTTCCATTCTATACATTTGACATTTATAAGCTAAGGAAGAATGGTGAAATTGAACTTTAGAGTCTTGAATTAGTTATAAATTCGAGTCGCATACAATCCAAAGGTTGTGGGTTTACTATTATAAAAAAAGGCTTATTTCATGATTTTACCAAACGAGGAAAAAGAAAAGAACAAATCTTACTTTCATTAGAAACAGTACAGCAGAGAAGTTAAAAGGAGTCATCAAGCCAACACCTAAATTGACAACAGTCTAAAGTACAGTTTATATTTCCTTAACAAAACATTGGGAACTTCAATGGTGACCTTGAGAGGTGGTCATGTGAGGGCTAACATTCAGCGAGTCATTGCCTGCTGGATATACTGAAGGAGCTGACTTTCATAGGGGTGGCGATCACCAGAGGTGCCTCAGGGGAATCACCGACAGAAAACTTGTCATGCATGAAACGACTATCAACGATTGAATCATCTCTTAGGACTATCTTATAGCAATAGCAACTTTTTAGACCCTCTTGATTACGATAGCACTCGTGAGAACCGTTCTTCACCTGCTGGAAGTTCCATATGACACTAAATTTGCCCACTGTTGCAACCAAATGGCGCTCCTGCTTCCCATTCTCAGTGACCTAAGTAATTGTAACATGCAGATCAAGTTTCTGATCCCCATAGTTATGGCAAAATTCAGAAAACTAACACCAGAACAGAATGAAAAAAATTTATTCTGCAGATTTTGGATAGAAGGTGACCTCAATAGCACTATAAAAGATTCAAAAATGAGTTGCAAAAGATTTGAGGAAAGGTATTACTTCAACTACTACAGACTCCATAGGCATGCAACACTGGCACAATAGTTGATATAAACCATTAATCTCATTCAAGTAGCAAATAAAAAGCACAACTGTTACCTACTTGTTTGTCACTCAAAGAACTGTCAGAAAAAAAAGAGGGATGTAAACAATCTCTTACTGATTCAAAAGTTATAAGATAGGTTCATATGTACAAAACTGTTTTATGTTAATTCACCAGCAAAGTGGTTCGTAATTTGATATGAAAACTATCTCAATGGAAAGGCCAGGAGCCTCACAAAAAGCTAGAAAAAGACCCATAAAACCTTTTACCTTAGACATGCACCTGCATATAAAATTTGAATATTTTAATACCTATTATATGTACCAAAGGGGAACAGAAGATCCATAACTTCTTCGATCAACAATAACCAACACTGTAATCACATATTGGGAATTTGAGAGAGGTCGTACGCTGTAGCATTATGATGTAAACAGTTTATGTATTGACAGTAAAATAGGAAACAAACAATTATCATCAATGACTTCCAAGTAAATGGCCATGAAGTTACAAATGCACCGCCCAAGTATTTAAAGAAGTATAGACAGGTTAAAGAATCAGTATATGCAATTCATCCAACAAACAGTATACTCACCCAAGAAAACTGAGCATTACGAAATTTGTTATCAACTCCAGCAGAATGCGCATCTAGTGGCATTAGTTTCAACAATCTTGGAGCTGCAATTCTATTCCCCATCCGACCGTTGAAACCGGTCTTTGTCTTGCCATCTTTGTCTGTGAAAAGAGTACAAATTAGGATCAGGTAAGTATCAGTCGTACCCAGAATCCACTTCCCATCAAAGGTAACATCAACGTGAGTGATTGGTGATCCCAGCCCAGGGAAAGCCGTCTTTGCCTGCCTCATGGAATTACTTGAGTACAGACGAATTTTTCCTTCAAGAGATCCAACAACAATTGATCCATCACCAGTGGTTGCAAAGCACTGAAAATTAGTCCCTCTGGAGAACTGATGCCCTTGAGCCCAATTCAGAACGGGGCCATTAGAATTTGCAAGATTTTGAACAATCCCATTCCGGTCACGCATGTCCCACCTACACAGCCTATTATCATCCAATCCCAAGAAAGTCGATCCAGACGGATCCAACTGGGCTCCCTTGCTATCATTCGCAATATCCCTCATGGTAATGTCAGTTCCATCCTTGGCAAACTTCCACTCTGTAACAATCTTGCCAGTCTCAATATCAAGCTGATGTATTCCAGTAGTATGCGGTTTCCCTTCATTCAATGGACTCATAAGCAACATATTAGTCTCAGCTCTCATAAGAAGTGCCTTTTTCGGAGTGGAATCCACCAAACTGGAACGATTGTGATGATCCCCACTCCCGTAGTTAACATAAACACCTTTCCCATGAATTCCATGGCTGAAATTCTTGACAACCTGAATCCCAGAATCACCCACCAAGAAACTGTTATCCAATGCACCCAAGGCCAAGCTTTGAATCCCTCCATTGGATGCCTCTTCAAACTCCTCTCTCAAATCTTGATTTGCCCTCACTGGAGTTGCTGATTGAGGGCTTTTCAACAAAGCATCATCTGCATCCTCCCACATAGAATCATCGGCTTCTTCGGGATTAGCCCACCCAATAAAATCCTTCCCATAAATCTTAACCTTGTTTGCTTCATTCGACTCAAACCCATGAGTATTCTCAAACAAACAATCGTTATACTTACTCACAAAAGTTCTATACTCCTCATCGTTAAATAACTTCATAGCCCAAACACCTTGAGCAACAAAATCAACACGACGCTGCTCCTTAAACGTTTTCAATTGCAACTCAACAGAAACCTTAGCCCTAACTTTATTGCTAACCTTCAAGACCCACCAAGATTCTCCTTCAGATTCCGACTCCGACTCCGACTCCTCATCTTCATCGCCCGCTTGACTTTGACCGCCGATCTTCGACGTCTTCACAAAGGAGTAAGAAGCGAGCTTCTCAGAGGTGACCCATTTGGCTTTCGGGGTGTTCCCTCCAATGTGAAGATAGAGCTTAACTGCATTTCTCAGGTTAGGGGTTTGTTGTACGGTTGCAGTAGATCGGTATTTCAATTTGAGAGCTTTGAGCCTAGCTTCGACTTCGTCCAATGAAGAAGGGGTTTTGGATCTTCGTTCGGAGGTTGACCCTCTCTCTGGAGTTTCGTCGCTTGCCTCCTGGTAGCTGTCTTCTTCTTCTTCTTCAGTTCCATGTTCGTGCTCTGCGTCGGAGTCCGATAGCTCCAGATCTTCACGACTGTGAGCGCCTCCCATTTTCCCCTTCTCTTATTCTAGTCTCTGCTTCGTGGATTCCGGAGAAAGTAAGATTCGGGAAGAGAGAAAAGATCAGATCGATGAGCGCCAAAGTTCGAAATTTGAAATTTGGAGTTGTGGTTCCTTACCTTTCTTCTTTAGGGTTTGGACTTTGGAGTGAAGCGATGAAAGTGCCGTGAGTGACAGGCAGATTACCGGCTAGTAACTGTTATTAACAATTTAGGCGATTTGATTTAACTGAATTTTAATTTAATTTAAATTTTCGAATTCAAATTATACGAACGTTGACTGACATTAGATAAAAAGACGTCATTTATTAATAAATAATTCAACAAATTTTATCATATTTAATTATCAACCTTCATCGGGTCGGGTCACGTCCGGATTCATCAAATATTGGGTCAAGTTTTGAGCCCTGTTTTTTTAAGTCAGATCAAGCCTCAGACCGAGTTCAGGCTATCGAGGTCGAGGCTCGACTCTTTTAAACAAAACAACATCGTTTTGAAATTTTAATTAAAAAAATTTGTCCGAGTCTGACTTGATCTCGGGCTCCAAAAAAACTACTATTAAATATGGCAATAAATCAGATCAAATTGGTTATTCAAGCCATCCAAAACTATTATACAGAATCATCATTGACAAGTCCAGTTTTGTTTCCATTGAATGTACTATATTATAATTTTGGATTCCTTTCATCTAATGTAGATGAAGTCACTTGTATTTGGCTAACCCCTGAACACCCATCACCTCCAGTGTCTCTCATCATCTCCCTCACTCTAACAACATCGTCCCACCTCTTTGTGACTGCATAAAGATTTGACATTAATACATAAAGACCACCATTTTTGTGATCCAACAAATACAGTTTCTTGGCCAAGCACTCCCCAAGTTTTACCTCTTGGTGGATGCAACAGGCACTAAGCAAAGCACCCCACACAGCAGAATCTGGTTCGGTCTCCATGTTTCTGATAAAAGTTATGGCTTCCTCGAACAAACTCGCACGGCCTAGGAGACCAACCACGCATGCACAATGTTGCAGGCTGGGTGAAATGCCAAATTCTTCTGTCATCATCTGGAAATACCTTCTGCCTTCATCAACAAGACCGGCATGGGTACAAGCAGCTAGAATTCCCAAGAAAGTGATATCATCAGGTTGCAGACCTTGCTCTCGCATGGCAGAGTAACAACTCAGAGCTTTGTGTTCAAAGCCATACCAACTATAGCCTGAAAGCAATGTGTTCCACGTAGCTAGACATGGTTTCTGGATGCTCTTGAACACTCTTTCTGCGTGCGTTATACTTCCACAGTTAGTATACATGTCTACAAGAGCAGTTCCAACAAAATCTTCGATTCCCATATTGCTTCTTAGAATATAACTGTGAAGTTTCTCTCCAAATTGCAAGTTCCCTAGTTGGGAACAAGCGGACAGTAAACTAGCAACAGTGATGTTATCTGGACTGTGTCCAGAAATTTTCATCTGACAAAATACCTGCAGAGCATCACTCGCCCTTCTAGCTTGTACACAACCAGATATCACTGAGTTCCAACTGATCAATGGCTTCTCAGGCATCAGAGAAAACAGAGAGAATACAGCTTTCAAGTCGTTAAAACTGGCATACATGCTTATTAGCCCATTTTTGACCAGAGTATAGATGTCCAATCCACTCTTTAACACATAACCATGGAAACAATGTCCAAAGTTCAAGTAAGTAGGATCTCTGATCCCATGAAAGATGCTAACCATAGCAACAGAATCCAGTTTCATATCCATCTGCTGAATTCGAGCAAAAGACTCTGCCACCATATTCATTTTCCCGGTCTCAGCATAGCTTGAAAGGATCGCAGTCAGAGAAACCAAATTTTCTTGTGACATGGACCAGTAAAGTTGTTCTGCTGGTTTCGTACCACCACATTTAGCGTATGCACAGATCAATGAAGTAACTACAGAATCATCATTGACAAGTCCAGCTTTGATTGTATAACAATGGATAAGCTCCGGAATTGCGTTCCCGGACTGAAGACACATTATGGTAATAGGATTCACTTCCACACATTCCTGAATCATTCGTTTGAACATGAGCATTGCCTCATGAAAGCAACCGTTTTGGTTATATGCGCCAACCATGGTATTCCAAGCAACTATACTTTTCTCCACCATTTCTTCTTCAAACAAAAGTTCAGCCTCTTCCAAGTTCCCAGATTTAGCATACATCGAAGTGAGTGCATTTTTCACTCGAGAATCCAAATCAAGGCCACTCTTAATCCCCAATCCATGAATAGACTTCCCTTGAAACACCAAATCCGGCCACCCACAAGCTGGAACCAGACCAACCAACGTAGTATGACAAGGACAAAAACCCTCTCTAAGCATTTGAACAAAAAGCTCCAACGCGTCAAAACTATACCCATTTCGTGAAAAACCACTGACCAAGACATTCCAAGAAACAACATCTCTGTCGCGCATACAACCAAAAACCTTGCATGCATTCTCAATACATACTAATTTCATATACAAATCAAGGAGCGCGGTATTTACATAGACAAACTGGTCAAGACCCGATTTTACGAGGTGGGTTTGGATTTGATTGGCCTCTACTGTGGCATTTGACAATGGAGAAGAAACAGAGGATTTAAGAAGTAGAGAAAAAGTAAGGTTGTTTGGTTTCAAGTGGGATCGCAATAATAGGCGGAGAAACACTAACGACGACTTGGGGCTTCTTGTTTCGATTTGGGATTTGATTAGAGTGTGAAAATGGGAGAGACTGGACTTCGATGGGACACATACAGAGGCAGTAAAGCTCATGCTACGATACTTTTTTTTCTTTGAACATTCGATTACAGCCAACCATGGTTATTAGTATCGAGTATCGGAACCGTATCGATTTGTCAAAATTATGTATCGTGTATCGTATCTTATCGTGTA
>JANIMX020000034.1:446530-459265 GCA_024582655.2 Erythroxylum kunthianum
TATTAAGAGAATATATAAACAAAGCCACCTTACCCGTGAGCAAGACGACCTTACCTGGGTGTTGGCGTTTGATCAAAGCAACTCCCACTGGTGATTGGTGAAGAGTAGGCAAATAGGAGAGAGAGAGAGAGAGAGAGATTATGTCCATGAGTATATTTAATGCAACAAACATATCAAACTTGTTTTTACATTCAATTTTTTTCCCTATGATTAAAAATCAATTCAATGTTTCTATTAAACAAATTTACACTGATAACGATTCATAAATTTTCAATCACATTAGCAATGCTTTTTTTAACCTCTATTGGTGTTATAAAACAACATAGTTGTACCTATACACATAAACAAAACGATGTAGTTGAACACAAGCATCATCATTTACTTAATGCTGCTCGTGTACTTCGTTTTCAAGCAAATTTACCCTTAAAATTTTGGGGTGAATGCATCCTTACTATAGCCTTTTTAATCAATCTAACTTCATCTATGGTGCTCAATGGTAAAACTCCTTTCGAATTATTGTTTAACAAATTTCCTGCTTATACGCATTTACGCATTTTTGGATGTTTATATTTTGGACATAATACTCATATCCAAAATAAATTTCATAAACGTGCTCACCCTGGCATTTTTATTGGATATATTTTTGGTCAAAAGGGCTACAAATTTTTTAATGTTCAAACTCAAATGATTTATGTTAGCCATGATGTCACCTTCCATGAAAGAGTTTTTCCTTGCGAATCATTGGATGTTGGCACTTTCTTGCCTACAATATCATATTTACTCTTACCAAAACCAATTCTTGATCTTAGTATACCCACCAATAATAACCAAGCAAACACTTCCACAAGACCACCTCAAGACCATACTCCTATCACCCCCATTATAACGCTCACATCGATGCCCTTGCTCTTGAAACAACCCATATTGGTCATTTTTATGTCGTTTCTCTTGGAAAAATCACCCACTAACTAAATTTAAATACTACCATTTTTATAATGTTCAAAAGTCTTCATCCACATGTACAACATTCCCTTTACATAATTTTTATCTTATGACAAATTATCTAATGCACTTTTTTCATTTCTCAGTTCTCTATCTTCTATTGTAGAACTTACCACCTTTTCACAAGCTATACAGGTTCCTGAATGGCCAAATGCAATGAACGTTAAACTTGAGGCACTAGAAAATGCTAACACGTAATCCCTTATTCCCTTACCAACTCATCAAAGACCCATCGGCTGCAAATAGGTCTACAAGATAAAGCGACAGTCTGATGGAAGCATTGAACACTATAAAGCGCGATTAGTTGCAAAAGGATACGCCCAAACCGAAAACATCGATTACCACGAAACCTTTGCACCTGTTGCCAAATTAGTAACTGTTTGAATCTTGTTAGCTGTTGTTGCCATCAACAATTGGTCATTACATTAGTTTAATGTACAAATTACCTTTTTACATGGTGATTTACATGAGAATGTCTATATGCTCTTACCACTTGGCCATCCTCGAAAGGAAGAGAAAGATCAAGTTTGTAAACTCAACAAATCCCTTTATGGCTTAAAGCAAACATTTCGCAACTTGTTTGCAAAATTCTCTTATACATTATTATCTATTGGTTTTATCCAATCTCATGCTAATCATTCCCTTTTTATCTTACGAAATAGTTCTTTATGCGTTTTTATTTTAGTCTATGTTGATGATATTGTGATCATAGGTACTTAATATAATGTTATTATTAATGTTAAGAATTTTCTTTTTTTAGCAAGTTCCGTATCAAATACTTAGGACGTCTCAAGTATTTTCTTGACATTGAAATAGCCCACTCACCTGAAGGAATTTATCTAAGCCAACAAAAATATACGCTATACCTATTTCATGACTCTGGTCTTACTGGTTCCCGCATAGTTGAAACTCCTATGGAGCAACACCTCAAACTTGATAACGACAAAACCAAACTTCCAGATCCTTCTCTTTATTGACGACTTGTTGGTCGACTCATTTATCTCACTATTACAAAACCAAACATCTCTTTCATTGTTAATATTCTTAGTCAATTCATGCATCAACCTCACAAGCCTCACATTGATGTTGTTCATCGATTGTTGCGATATCTGAAGAAAAAGTCATCCTCCAAAAGTTCATTACAACTATCAGCTTACAGTGATTTAGATTGGGCTAGTTGTCCAATGACGAAGTGTTCCACTACAAGTTTTTTTGTATTTTCTCAGGTCTAATCTGATTTCATGGAGAAGTAAAAAGCAGTCCATTGTTTCTCACTCCTCTACTGAAGTTGGATATTGCTCTATAGCAATAACCACTCGTAAAATTGTATGGCTTAACACATTGCTTCATGATCTTAGTCTTACTTCCCTTGCTCACACTATTCTTTACTATGATAACCAAGTTGCTCGCCACATTGTTGCCAACCTTGTCTTATACGAACGATCAAAACATATTGAAATAGATTGCCTCATCATTCGTGAGAAACGTCAATAACAAATCATTCAACTTCATCATATCTCAACTCACGATCAACTTGCCAATATTTTTACCAAATCCTTAAGCAAAGTTCACTTTTTCAATTTACAGCATAAGCTGGGCATTTTAAATCTACATGCATATAGTTGTACATATCTACATATATTTTGTTATATATAGTATATTTGATTAGCTTATTCTTTTCTTGTCCATAGCATAATTTCAGGCTAAGATTTCCTTTGACATTATAACAAGTTGTATATATTTAAGTTTTGTGAATAAGAAAATTAGAACAATCTTTCCCTTTCTAATAAAATGATTTATTTGAAATATGTAATTTATGAAATTAATTGTAGTTAAAAAATGAGAAACATATTTTGTAATATCTCTAAATTTTTGTCAATATCAATACGGGAATTGATATGAATTACATACAATAATCTTTGATGTACCATTATGAACAAGAACTTGACTCTTCCTTATGTTTACTATATGAGATATACACCAGCGAGAACCCACTTTTTAAAATTAAAGAATCTGTTTACAAATTATATTAATTCTTAATTAAACTAATAATATTCTAAAATATCTAATTAAATTTTTATTTATTAAAATTTGAGGATTAATATAAATTAATGTAAATAATAAATAATATTATATTAGCGTAACATTATTTAACTGATATATAGTTAACTCCATTAAAATTTTCGTCCACTTAAAATCTATTATTAATATTTTGAAAACATTAGAGTATAAATTAAATGTTTAAAAATGCTAGGATTAAAAATTGTATTATGATATAGATGTTAAGGCTTAAAATCTACTTATTCTAAAAAAAAGGTTCAAATTGTCCTTTTTTTATTTTTTAATAAAAATTATGAAACTTAATTATATTTAGAAATATATGGATTTATCAAACAATATGTTGTTTTCATTTATATATATTATGTATTATGTTATTACTAAAGTTGAGGTTATATGAAGGCAAATTGTCTTTTTGAAATGCTCAATGGCCTTAGTCACACTAATCCAACGAAAGGAAGTGATATATATGTAACGACGTGGAGTGACATGTAGGACAAAAAAGGGTAAATGAATAGAGAAAGTGGATTGAGTTTCATGTGCGAAGGCGGTGGAAGATAGCGACGTCATCATGTTTTGCCACATCAGCTTTCCCGTTAAATGAAACCCCACAGCTCCGTCAGAGCTTCACGTGCATTTCTCATGCATCGACCCTTTTCATTGTTTCCAGGAGATAAATGGGATTCACTCATGAAACCGATCACCTCTTCGTCGTCTCCGATTAGGTTTTCACACGTACATGTAATGGACGATTCTGAAAATTCAACCCAGTTGGCTTTTTCATTGTCTCCCTTTCGGAGATTTGTTCCTCAGAACAATGGTTGCTCCAGGTGTCGCTAATTGACTCAGAACTGAAAGCTTGGAATTATAAGCTTCTGTATCTATGTCTGATTGAACATAGACAAAGATCTCTGAAGCAACCAATAATTGCATCCTCTTGCAAAGTGACGTTATGGGTTTGGGTTTCTTTGAGAAACAGTCGACAGTTATAGAAGTATTATTAATGGCAACAAAACATGGTTTACAGGGTCTAAAGATAGAAGGAAACTAATAATATCCATGCATAAAGCTGGATTCTTTCGTCTTTACAGCCTCACAAGTTAACATTGATTCCGTCCACTAAATTAAACGAGCCTCGTTGGCCTATCTCTGAACAAGCTAAGCATCTCCATAATGGCGAAACTGAATGTTCTGAGAAGGTGGCTGGTATGTTTTCCCCAAAGGAAGGTAATTACTGCCACTAGACATTGCCACAGGAAATCCAATCCCTGTAGGTCTGTTGTTAGCTTGAGCTCTCTCGAGTGACTGCACTTGTGTCTTCAAGAACTTGACGTAGTGGATGGCTTCATCTAACATCGACGCTGTATCCATCTTTGTCCCACCAGGAACTAGTCTTTGAAGAATCCTTATTCTCTCGCTAATCCTCTCTCGTCTATGACGAGCAGCGACGCTTTGAGGGTCCTTGGAAATCTTCACGTTTCTTCTCTTGGGTGGCCTAACCGATTCAGGGTCTATGTGTATTGGTTGCAAAGCGGCGACTCGAAATATCATCTCCCTCATTGCGGCCATTGAATTCTTCTTTTGTGACGGTGAAGAATAAGCCTCTGCACCTGATAACTCTTCAAGGGTTCTCCATCTTTCACTATTTGGACTCGACAAGAAAGCTGATGCTGGTTGTTGTTGACTTGGGCTGCTATCAATAGCAAATGATATATTAGAAGGAAGTTCCACATATGGAAGTGAGCAACCGATACCAGGGTTATTGAGAAAATGTCGCACACCATTAGCACCAATAGTGTTGGAGCTATTACTTGCACCAGGAAACTGAGATGAGGCTAAATGATCAACAACATCACCATAGCCACCACCTGAGGCATAGAACTCCGGGAGCTTATCCATCATCATCATCATCATCATCTCTACCTGATCTTCTGGAACAGACTTTGGATGGTTAATCTCCATAGCTTATTATAACTCTCTCCTCCTTTTAAGAAGGAGCCAAACGAAAGAAAGGAAAAGAGAATGCTTTTATCTGTTGTAGGTAAAAAGAAATTATTAGGAGCTGAAGCTGAAACTGAAACTGAAAGAGAAAACAGATGAAACACTGATAGAGTTAGCCAGAGGGATGGGGAAGATAAAAGAGAAGAGAGTGTAACTAAGAGTTCTATCAGAATTTGCAGTGAAAGCAAGGAGTGTTAGTGGGGAGAAGAAAATAGCAAGTTAATATATCATAAAGGTGATATCCGGAACAGACTAGCACACCAGTGCCAACATATATATATATAAACTAACTTTTATATAGTGTAATGATTAATTTGAAAATATTTAAAAATCAAACTAGAAAATGGGCATCCCTATTTCAATCAACATAAACAATTAGTCAGTTTTGAGTTTTCAACATAATTGAACTACTGATGATGATTAATATGATCAAATCAAATAATTAATTTGGTCCAATTTTCACTAAATTAAGGGAAAAAAAAGAAAAAGAAACAAACTTCCAACTTTCTAATTGAAACAATAAGATAAAGATGCACATTAAAATTTTGGGTCACTCCTTCAAAATCAACTAGATTCTCAGTACGACGACAATAACAATAAACACAGTTTTTTCGCTTTGCAAAGATTAATGAAAAACATTAATTATACGCAGTATTCCCTTATATTTTTTTACAAAAAAAATATTTCTATAACTTCAACATGTAATGTTCTAGTTATAAATTAGTAACTTTCTCGTTACTCTATGTTCGTTCTCATTTTTTTCAAATAAGTACATGAAGAATAATTGGACTATATATCGTTAAAACCATAGGAAAGTGTTTCTTTATTGCCTGAAATAGAAATTGGAAGGAAATCATATGAGATTCTGTTTACATTTTATGATGTAGATTTGGAATTGGCTCCACCACTCAAAGGGGTTCATTCAGAATCAGACCCTCCAACCATTTCCAGGGAGTACCATAAGTGCTTTTGATGGACATGGTGCATGAATTATTATATATATCTATAATGCAATGCAACTGAGTGGGATTTTATTAGTGTTATAGCATAAGTCACCAAACCTTTCCCTTAACATTCACCGTTCTTTTGAAAAACCCTAAAGCCCCCACTCACATGACAGGTGTCAGAAATCTCACCAGACTCCATTTAAATGGTCCAGTGATCAGAACAGAACAGAAACATAGTTGTATATATATATATATATATTATATAATTCAACATGTTGCATTATCATGATATGCTTTGCTTTCTTCCTACACCCTAATATTTAACACTCCTCATCATCTCCTTTCCTTTCAATTGAAATGGGAACGCCTTTCGAGAAGGATCAGGTTCTGCTACAAAACCTGCTTCATGTGCTGGAATTGCCCTAACCCAACTTTACTATATTACAACTGGCCAGAGTCGTGAACTAACTAGTGGTAAAAATAAAATTCCTCCATCTTGGCTTTTGGTATTCCACACTCTATAAGCTAAGCTCCTCCATTTTGTTAGTTCAATTCATTTCATTTATATCTCCTACGATTGCTTGTTTATGTTATTTCAATCCCATTTGAGATTTAAGAAACTTGAATTTGATCTGACTTATTTTGTTTATGTTCTTGTTTTCAACATTATTGCTTACCCTTTCGTTTACTTTGTTTTCCGTTGACAAGTTGGAGACAGCAAAATTTACTGCTTCCTCGAATAATGGCAGTGATCTTATTGCTCTTATTACACAAATGTTTTTCATGGAAAATCTTGACATTTAGATCCGAATTTTTGGAGCCCGCTAAGCATACAATGATATGATGCAGATGTCGATAAGGAGACACTAGGGTCTACGAAGAGTGTTGTTTAACATTTAGGGCAATCGAGAATGACACTATGACAGTGTCGATTCTTGGCAATTAAGACAGGACACTAGTTTAAGGTTCTACACAAAATGAACCGAGGACAAGAATTTTTAGATTTTATGCGATTCAGGCATGTATAATATGGAAATGTGATATATCAATTCTCCATTTTGCGAGAATTAAGTGAAGAATATCAATTATACGTAATCTTCTTATATTTTTTTTATAAATACACTGTTTATGTGACTCGAACCAATCTTACACATCATAAAGGCTTGCCCTAAAAACAAAACCTATTCAATAACGAGAGAATCCTCACACTCGACTCCACCCTCTTTCATAATATTATATCAAACAAGACGTGAATAAAGAGACATGTTCTGTGCAAGAAGAGGTTCGATAGGATAAAAAGAATCCATGGTAGAGAGATCTTGTTGTTGGGTCGGTTTGGTTTCTTTTTACTTTGCATTATCACACATGTACCACCTTATCTTCTGCTCACCATATCCCATTTTTTATTAAAAAAAAGTTTTAAATATACCCAATAGGACATAAATTATAATTATTCTTGTTTGTTCCACTTTCTCCACCCTCCTCTCACCGTGAATTGCAGGCAGACAGGGCTCAGAGAAGAAAATTCTGACGTTAATAATAATCATAATCACTTGCATTGTACAGAGGAGAAAAAAGAAAGTGGACCCCATTTCCTCATCTTTCACATTCTCATGATATTCAACAATTTGGGATCGTTTTCTCTTTGCCAGACTGCTAAAATCAGACAGTTTAAAGCACCTTGGGTATTGGTTTTTGGACACTTAACTTTGGGTGACAACATTTTCACCCAGACACGACAGTCTATGAAGGAAGGCGTGTAGATAGAGAGTAGGTCGGATCAGACAGTAATTGCAGGATAATATCATTGATTTTGCTGGTGGGGTTTGCGTCATGAATTGAACACTGACCTCACAACCCAGCTTTTGCCTTCCATAGCTTATTATTAGGATAAAAACAATAATGGCAGTGAAGAATTTCAGTGCTCATAAGGGATGAACACGTGAAGTTTCTCACAAGTAGTTCCCAGTTTTTAGGTAACAATGTAGAATAATAGGTCGTCCAATCAATAATGACATTTCTTTACTTGTGGGGCAATCAAGCCAATTTATATGAGAATCCTCCACAAAATCACAATACCGTTATCTATAATTTCCTCTGGTAATCTTTTTCAGAAAAATGCTAACGACTTGAAGACATTTCCAGCAAAATTTTCCAAGGATCAGAGAATAGGACAAGTAATTCGCTTCATACAAACAACTCTAGGCAATTTCCCATCAGAAGATATTCTGTGTACAGGTCACTATGTCTTAAGGAAGTGTGGTTCGATCATAGACTGACCTGTTAATAAGGCTGCAAAATCTTTTGAAGCATATGATTCAGATGATTCGGGCACCAGAATAGCGGCCTTGCTTGCAAGAAATGGCAGCAAACTTCTTCCAGCATAGTAACGGCTTGTTGAAGCAATTATACAAAAGGACATAGATTTTAGGTTTGATTGGTCCTCCCCACGTTATCTCCATTCAGTATCTCATCTACACACAACTCATGCAAGTTATCAAACATTTTCTTACTCCTCTGAAGCATTTGCATGCAGCGTGCATTATCGACCTTTAGTCTCTCCAGCTCCATTTCGGCTGCAGCAGAGGATCCTTGTTGCTGGAAATAAGGAAAAATTAAATGTCAGCAGATTATGAGGTTTTGGGACTGGGGAAAATGAAAATTTTAAAAGTGAACTGATTGATACCAAAATAAACACTTAATGAAGCTAAAAGGCATCTAATATAAGCCACATATATAGCTGTATTAATGTTATCAGAAAAACTAAAACTTGTAAAACATACAACTTTTACAAATACACAAAACACCCAACATTGTTTCTATTACAGTAGGCCATGGCATATTTTTAATCTCAGTATCCTATTCATGGAAGCATAAGTAGGTATACTTTAATTGTGAACATTTTCTTCAAACCATTACTATTCATAAGCTCCACAGAGAAATTGAGAACCTGAAGTTCTTTGATCTGCTTATCAATCAATTCAGAACTGAGGTATGGAGCATCAGCACGATTAATGGAAAAAGCCTGGAGACAGATGATCGTGTTACTGTCTACATTTTCTGTTGATGCTAACTTCACATACTTATCCAGTGGGGGTGGTAAAAGTGATCCACGCCTTCTCGAGGAAGCCTGGAAGCCTGATGACAGGCAAGAACTTGGATGAAGGGGCCGTCTGACAACATAAATATTGTTCACAGGGCCTGAAATACATGGTAAATCAGGAATCACGATATGGATACTGGTTTTTATTTACTCTTTATGTTCATATATGAACCTCTACATAAATAACATAGCGTGGCACAATAGGTTCTGTTCTAAATGATTAAATGTGAATGAGACAATTAGTCAGAGCACGAGACAACAGTTCGGGGCATTTTAAATAGAACCTTTTGCATGTTTGAATATGCGAATGGTGTTATGGGTTTTGGGGTCCCAAACACGAACCATGCCATCCTCTGATCCAGAGAGCAGTAAATTTCCAGTTGCACTATACGTTAAGCATGTGACAGCCTTACTGTTAAAAGAAAGCCAGGAATCAGTAAAGGTAAACATTCCGAGAGCTAATGAAGGTTATAGATAATTGTGTGTTACTTCTGAATCATGCAGGAACCTTTTCAATCGCCCACATAAATAAAGTTATTTTTAGAGGCAGTACACCACATAGTCCCATAAATAGAAGAGAGAAGCATAAGAACACTCAATCCCAAACAGTCGATTTCCAAGATATTTTGATATTTAATTGTAACACCAGAGAGCAAAACCACAACAGAATCCTTCTATCTGTCATTTGAAGGAAGTAAAGTCAGAATCTAGCCCATTAGCAATCCTCTCAGCTGTGTTAGACACCAGTTTCCAACAATGCAACTTCCTGAATTACATATTCATGCTATCCTAGCTTAGCGGTTTAAAAAAATTCAAAGCAACTTGATGCTTGAGCATCCTTGGTAGTTAATAAGATTGCTGGCATACTATTTCATCGATATGTCACTTATCTTTGTCTTGATTGCTTTTACATAGAACGATTTGGTCATCTCCTTATAAATGTATCTTTAGTCTCCAGTAAACTCCTCTTCACTTGCAAAAGAAAATTATATTTAACTCCCCACGTTTTAAAGCCTTCAATAGCACAATCTAAAGCAATAAATCTGCTAACCCCATAGTTCAACCAATCAGCAAGCATCTTAGGAAGCAAGGGGCTTTATATGGTTCATTCAGCATTTATGATAGCATCAGACAGAAATTGTACAAACCTGTGACTCGGTAGTGAACCAATAATGTGTAACCAATGGCTATTGCTACAGGAACTATCTGCGTTAAGTGCAGCAATATATATTTTACCATCTCTACTTCCAGCATAGAAGACGTTTTCACCAGGGTCCAATGCAATTGTATCAATTACTGAGGGAAACACGATATTTCTCAGCAATACGCCCTTAGATAAGCTCCATACCTGTCACATAAGAACATTCTGTGTTATTTGAGAAAGTTCAATGCCTACATGATATCATGAGAGTAAATGGCTTGATGCAAAACAATATGAAGGCAAATCATACCAAATTTATATAAGAAAGAAAACTGTGGTAAAGTGCAAAGGAAATCAGACCTTACACGTTCGATCCTCGGAGGCCGAAACTATTATTGCATTGCATCCACCATAACCTGTGACTATATCAGTAACACGTAAAGTATGTTCTGAAAAGCTATGCTCATAAAGTTGGCTTGCCTGCTCCTTTTGATAATCGTCAAATATCCTGACTCCCATGAAAATGTTAATTAGCTAACCATGGTTATCATCTCAGGAAAATTGCACGAAAGAGAAAAGAAAATGGGAGCATTAAGCAAAGAAAGTACATGAAAAGAGACCAAACTCTGACAGCTCCATCCTCTGACCCAGAAACCAGAAGCGAGTTATCCTCGGTGAAATTCAAGCACGTAACACTCCTATAGTGGGCACGCCATTTCTTAAGCAGCCTACCAGTCGAAACCTGTACCTCATAGAGAAATATCCATTTTAATACAAAGAATACATTTACCAAACATATTCAAAACTAGTTCAACATTTTCGGAAAAAAAGGAATAATTACCTCCCAAAAGTAAATATTCCCAGAAACACCACCTCCAACAATATAAGTCCCTTCACTGTTAGCTACAAGAGGCTTGATGGGCTCCTCCGGAAAGCTCTTAACTTCCGCTTGAGGCTATAAACAGAGAAGAGTAAAAAAAAAGTCTCAGCTTTTACATAGGAATTTCACCAAACAGTTTACATTAATAAAAAGGCTTACCTTAGACCAAGACCAGTAAAGAATTAAGCCCGATGTGGCATGGGGATCCCGGAGCTGGGAGGAGGCCAGGAAGCGGTGGCCGACGGCTGTGAGGCCGTGAGAAGGGGACGCGCAGGTCTTATACCGAAGGTGCTCAGCGCCAGTTTGTAGGTTCCAGCAGCCTATTCCGGCGTCGACCGACGACGATGCGATCACGAGTTCTTCTTCCATCTTGGAACGGTGCGTTCAGTAGGAGCTTTGAAGTTTTGTTAAGGGGTTGAACGATATGGTTTTGTTAGGGTTTAAGGGAATGCAACTTATATTAATACGATGTCGTCCGATAAACAATGAATACGAGACTAAACGATGTCGTTAGAAACATCTCGGGGGCTTTACAGGTCTCGACTATTTGCACCTTTGAGCTATTTTACTGGGCTTTGGTTGCAAAGTCTGCTTGAGGCCCAAAATCCTAAATCTTTCAATCTTTCAGTTTTTAATATCCTTCTATATCTGTTTATTATAATATATGCTTCTCTGCTTAATTCTAGCACAAAAGCTTTATATAAAAATTTCTCTAATTTGACCGAATGATTCAACTCAAAAGTAATCCGATCCAAATTAACTAATCAATTTTAGATAAGTTGAGTAAAATCAAAAGATCGTTTGGTTAAATCTAATTTAAAGTTTGGTTAAGTTTAAACTATGATTCAGGTTATTTAAACAACATCGTTTTATTATATTTTTGTTAAATTTATAAATAAAAACTATGTTATTTTGAATATTAAAATAAAATTAACGTTGTTTTGGTAAAAATATTTGAGTCATTCAAGTTAAATTTTGACTTATTTTAGTTAATTCTCTCTATTCAAGTCCGATCTAAATTAATTTATAATTCGAATTTATCTCTACAAAATTACCAACATCAGAGCAGCAAATGCAATTCAAAATCGTGTGGAATTTTCAATTAGTCACACGAACAGGCGTATAGATCTATGATCTACTGGCATGTTTATCAACGTTAAACTACTGTTATTGCTAAAAATTGACGGTTACTTGTCATATTGGCTAAGATTGATAACACCGATTCTCAAATCCGTCGATAGAATTAGGAGAGGGATTATGTCTCCTAATTTGTGGGTTCTCAAACTACTCCAAAGAGCGTCTGGTGTTAATGACAATTGAGAGTTAAATTAACTACAAAAATTAAAAGTTAAAGTAATTGAAGAAATAAGAATTTTGATTGATTGTGTGAGGGGGAGCCTTTCTATTAAATTTAAACTTAGTATTTATAGACTACAATGAATCTACATTCAAGTATCGTATATGTAATGGTAACTCACATATATTTACAACAATTATCTACAAAATTTTAAACTCTTGAAGAGTTTCAGGATAAATCAACATCTTATCTAATCTTTAAGGCTTCAAATATGAATGGATTATCCAAAATCTTATCATATCTACA
>JANIMX020000034.1:570603-583790 GCA_024582655.2 Erythroxylum kunthianum
ATTCTGTCCTTAGCACTCGACTTAAGTTTGTCTTTAACGCTTTTCATGCGAGGCTCGATATCGGCTAGCTCCTTGTCGATCCGTTCCCTCTCGACTACCAAGAAAGCATGGTAGGCCACTAGTCGTTGGTCTTCTGCCGTATCTACTTCTCGCCCAACTTGAATACTATAGAAGGAGTTCGACAACTGCCATTTTTTACCCTCCAACTCATACAATTTGTTAAGGTTGTTGATCACCTTCTCCTTCCGTTGACGATGAGCCATATAATCGTGTTGCGCGTCACCAAGCTTAACTGAGATATGGTTAAGGGTCTCTTTTTGGCCATCAGAGAAGTCAGAACTTTGAATAAGCTTGGATAAGGTGAACTGAAGCTCCACCACCATATCCTCATTAGAGAGAACGTCGCCAAAAGCCCAGTCCAGTGAAGACGATGTAATATTGAAGCCTCCATGGAGAGTCGCTGAGAACCAAGTGCATTTCCTGTATATCGAAAGAATATGTGTTTTACAGCCATTAACAGACACCTAAAAGCGACGGAGATATGCAAACAATTCTACTATAGTAACTGATACCTTCAGAGCTCTTCCTCCAAGGAGAATGAAACCCATGTTCCCGAGAAAAAACGACGTAAATTGGCTAATATATGTCATGTAATAGAAATAATTCCCTGCACAAAGATGGAAACAAAAAAGCGTCCTATACATCACTCGCTTTTTGTATATTTTTTATATGGTTGAAACTGAGAATAAATGACATGATAGATATTTACTCACCGAAAACAAACCCCATAAGGTCTCTATACCTGATGAACCTCTTGCCTTCAATGAAATGAAACGCAGCTAAGAGCCAGTTAGCATAAGCACTGTAGAGGCCGAAGATAAGTAGGATTATTATACCCCACTTCCATCCTAAAGGTACCATTACCAGACTTGGATAACTTAGTATGTAACCACAGTTGAAACTTGTCACCATCATGAATGCCACTTGTAGCCATGAATCTGCAGCCCCAGATTACGTAAATTCAGGTCCCCTCATTAATGAACCATAAAAGTTGTTAATAAGAGAGTTTTGAAATAATTATGAATATCAACACGCAACATATTTTTCGCAGAAGAAGTAGAACCATATAGTCACTACAAGAAAATCTGTTGATTATGCATAGATTTAGATGTTAGATAGTTGCACAAAAGAGTAAGAAATTATGCATGAAGCATGTACATACCGTGGCCAACCGAATGTGCAGAAGTACTGACACCTTGAGTATGAGGTCCCTTAGGATCAGCCTTTGCTCCACCTTCTTCAATATTCGTGAATTCTACGTTCGTTAGCTTTCCTGCAGACTCCATCTCGATCTCAAGAATTAGCTATCTTCAATTCTATTTTAATGTCTTCTCAGTGCATATCTCAGATGTGGCCATTGCTTTATTTATAGCAATTAGTACGGACAATTCTCACCCCCAATTTTTTGTTTCTTAGCTCTCTACGCACTAGTCAATTAATGCAATGATATACTAAGGTTTGTCAATTTATGTTTCATTGTCATTTCAGAATCTATTTAAAAAAATCAATTAATTTTTGGGAGATGGTTTAGTTCTACTTACAACCTGAAATATATCAATGGATCTGATTTTTTCAATGGAGATAAATATTTTAATAAAGTACATTATCACAAGAATAGAAATTTATTGTATGACAAAGTTCTTATAAGAAAACAAATTATAGAGTTATATGCTATTTAAATTATTGTTATTTGTCAAGTGTGAAATCGAGTTCAAACAAAAAATTTGATTGGATAAGGATTTTTTCTATGTATGAAGAGAACTGGCATTAGATCATTTCAACGTTGGCCTTTTGTTTTCTTCTAATCTTATATTATGTGTACAAGGTAGAATGAAAACAAGCAGTGGCTTTAGGCCGACTGACAACCGTGTTTTTTCACCGTTATATGCTTGAAGATCGCAGAAAATAGGCTTGTTAGATATTAATTATATCCGTAAAAGGACTACTTATGTGTCTACAAAAAAAAAAGTGGTTTCGTTTTATAATAACATCAACAATACTTAGTATAAATCTTACTGGTGTGTCATTTTATAATAAATTATAAAAAGGGACATACGATCGATTTTACAAGGGAACTTTTAACCACTAAACCAAACCTTCCTCCTTAAAAAAAATGCCATTTCTAGAAATCTGACTGGGATAAATGAAAAGAATATGAGGAATGTTATTCTTCTCCACGAAATTATTCTGGATTATGTGGTCATTGTCCAAACTTTACATTTTAATAATTTAGACTATCCTTAACCCGCTCCAAAGTTTTTAAGTTCAATTAGTCATAATTGTCAAAAGTCATTATTGTGACAGACATACACAAACCATTGAGTTATTACCATTCTGTGTGAAACCTGAGCAATAGTTAACAACAATAATGGAAGTACCGAAGGAAGAAAAGCAACCACAAGTTAGATTTGCCAACTTGAGGAGACTGTGAATGCCTTGAGCATTATTTATTGGCAATCACCAATCAAACAGTATCTCCACTACACCTGCAATACTGCACGTCTGTACGTGGATCACATGGCATTTTACATCGAACAGGGCGAGTCAAACTTCCCCAGTCAGTTTCCATATAACCATCCTGTGTATGACACCTAACGTTAGTATTTGCCAAGTTGAGGAGAATGTGGATGTCTTTTGGCATTGTTTTATTGGCAATAGAGACCCAAATACTACCTCCACGTCTCTGCCTATACGTCTATACGTATAATATAGAACGTGGATCACATGGTATTTATTGTCGAACAGGCGAGTCAAACTTCCCCTGTTTTTTTAATTTCATTCCTTATGTTGTTAACGATCAGCATGATTTCTCTTAGTTCATATATTTTAATATGATTTTACTCCGAAAGCTTGGGCTTATTTTTTGAAGGAGAAATCTGAAGCTTTTGAGATCTTCAAAAAATTTAAAATGCTGGTGGAAAATGAAAGTGGCTATTTGATTAAAGCCTTTAGAACAGATAGAGGTGGTGAGTTCACTTCCAAACAATTTGATGATTTCTGTGAATCTCATGGAATTAGAAGATTCTTGACAGTCCCAAGGTCACCGCAGCAAAATGGAGTTGTGGAAAGGAAGAACATAACCATTCTTGACATGACTAGAAGCATGTTAAAGGGCAAACAAATGCCTAAAGAGTTCTGGGGCAGAAGCTGTATTTTCAGTTGTATATTTGATCAATAGATGTCCTACAAAAAGCTTGCAAAAAATTACTCCTCAAGAGTCATGGAATCGAAAAAAACCATCTCTTTCACATTTAAGAGTTTTTGGTTGTGTTGCATATGCTCATGTTGCTGATGAAACAAGGGTAAAGCTAGATGATAAAAGTGAAAAGCTTGTGTTTATTGGCTATGATGCAAAATCTAAGGGTTATAGCATTGGCAGAATACTACATCTGAAGTTAGAGAGAGGATTGAAAATGTCAATGCTAAATACAAAGAGGCGGCGGACAAGCGAAGGAGGCAAAAATTGTTTGAAGTGGGAGATCAGGTTATGGTTTTTCTGAGAAAAGAGAGAATTTCTGCGGGCACATACAATAAGTTGCAGCCGAAGAAGTACGACCCCTATAAGATCGTCCAAAAGATCAATGACAACGCCTATGTGGTTGAACTTCCTGTGAGCATGACGATCTCCAGGACTTTTAATGTTGCAGACTTAATTCCCTTCCATCCTGATGACATTCCTTTATATCCAGAAGAGAACTCGAGGTCGAGTTCTTTGCAGGTGGGAGAGAATGATGCAGAAGAACGGGCTTTGGAGTATTTAGACAGGATATAGAAGCGCAAGAGTTCAAAGTCGAAGCTGAAATCGAAAAGGGGCAGACGAGTGGAGGTGTAACATCACTTACGCCGGCGACGTACAAGGCTACGCCGACCCTACGCTGGCGACATACTTAAGATGACCAACTTACGGATTTTGTTGTTCGTTTTCAACTAACGTTGTTATTTTCCTTTATTTTACCCTTATTTCTTAAGACTATAAATATGTTCCTTAGGGCTTTATTTGGGATTCATTCCTTATTAACAATTCAAAACCCTAATTACAGAAGAAAAAAAAGAGAGTGCCTCTTTGAGTTGCCTTGTGCAATTGTGAGTATTCTAAGATCATCCCGTGAGATTGATCTTGTGTTCTTTTACGCTTACGCTGCATCACACTCAGAGATATCAGAAACAATCGTTTTTTTTAATTGTAGAGATTGGTAAAAACGTTACAGAGCCAGTGTATGGCTATTTGAGATGGACTGACCAACGAAAGCATATTATAGTGTCAAATCCTGTGGTGATCGTTTCAGTGTGGTTTCCTTTCCGATCAGATGAGCGAATCATAAATTCCTTTTATATTAGAATATTTTTTAAAATTTTTAAGTGAAAACTGTTTTTTTTTTATTTTAAAAGAAATTTAGAAAACTGTTTTAGATTGTTTTCCAAAATTTTATTTGTTAAAAAGTAGTAGTTTTTTAAAAACAATAATAAACACGTTTTTAAAAAATAATAAATGAATACATTTTTCAGTTTTTAAAAATAAAAAATAATTTTTTCATAATAACAAATGAACACATTTTTTAAATTTTAAATTAAAAGATGAAATAGAAAACAATTTTTTGTAAGTGAACACGCCCTTAAGTTTTCTTCCAAAATTTCACTTATGTCTTGTGATTTTTATTTTCTTTTTTAAAATAAAAATAAAATCATATTTTATGATATTCATAAATTAAAATTAAACTCAAAAATAAAAATTTAAACAAATATTTTTTAATTAAATCTAAAAAATTTAAAATTAATGTAAAAACAGATCTTGATTGTGATATTTATCCAAGGTTTAGAGCCAGATAAATCATTCGAAGTGTTGTGTGAGGCTCTTTTTAACTTTTATCTTCTTTTGTTTCCTTGTTCTTTTAGGAAACAGGAAGAAAAAAAAAGTATGGTTCTGAAACATTTTTCTTTATTTGATAATACGAAAAAAGTAATTTAGGACCACCAAAAAGAGATAATGGACAATGCCATAATGGGGGTCTAGAGAGATTAAAAAAAGGAAGAAGCTGAAGTTGGGAGGCAAAAATGTTCCTCGTGCCCTTTAGAAGAGTCCAAACCAAACCTTGAATAAATTCAATCGTAAGGGGCCATTGTCCTACCTCCTTAGCTGTCAATCTTGTTACACTTATGACCCCACGATACAGGAAGCAGCAGCAATGTCCCATGTGAATTGGACCTCGATGTCGCATATATTCCGGGCTAATCTCAAGCTGCTTTGCCTTTTAACACTCCTTAATCATGGGAATTTATGTTAGAAACTTTCAAACTTCTGATTCGATTACACTGATATAGCTCGAAATTATTGTAGATGCCCCCTTTTCGGCCCTTTACCAGCAAACCTCTGCACCTAGTTATTTGTCTTGTCGGTGAGACATATTGAAAAAGAGACCTTGTAGACCAGACGAAGACGATACTTGCATGCCATTGGGATTGGAGTACTATAACATAAAAAGCTTGAAACAGTTGAGATAAGAATCCAACACTGTTCAACCTTTTCCTGCTTGATTATTTCTCACATTTTAGTGTGTGATTATTGGCATTTTTTATGTTGGTAAACAGTAAATCTGACTTCAGAGGAAGCTTAAGTTGGAAATCAATGCACAAAATGAACATAAATTTGCTATTCAACGGTACAGGTAGTCGTATGCTAGTGAAATGAATCATTAAGGAACCGGGACTTCATGGATTACAGCCCAATGGGATACAGAGCATGGCACAAAATTCACAAACAGTGGAAATTTTAGTACAGGATGGATTGAGAATGTATAGCTATGCAAGCAATATGTGCATATGCCAGCTCTAGTTGAATATGAAAAAGATGATTAAATTCACCTTATATGTGAATTGGAAAAGCTACTTAAGGATGTTCAGGTTCTTCCTTTCTCAACAAGGACCTGTTAGTCTGGGCAGCACTGTCATACCCACTGCTGTCACCTGATTCATTTACCTGCTTATCCATCCTCACACCGTCGCGATATGAGCGCATATGTTCTCTACCGGCTCTACGTTCCTGATATCAACAGAGCGTGTCCAAATGAGAGACAGACATCCATGCAAGAACATATAAATTCACATGAATTTCCAGGAAACATTCAAGAAATGAAATGAACTGACAACTTCTCAATCCAAAATTCATCAGGAATAGCTTATATACTTATGTAAGCATATAATCCTTAGGACATTGAAGTAAAGCAACTAGCATCTTCAAAAAAACCAAAAATGGTGCACAAAGCAGTATAAATAGGAATTTCTGTTTGTTTAGGACACAGACACTGATCTTTTTCTAACCAAGCAATACCATATGAATCTAGACAGTATTAACTACATGGTCAACTTAACAAAACATGGGAAGAAATCTGAAGAAGGTTACCCTTGAAGCATAAGGACATAAAACCATTTAAAGAAGGCTAATTGCAGATGCTATTATTATCTTACATCTCTGAAAGGAAACTCATCAGCTTCTAGCATATGTATCACATGCCCCATTTTTGGCCTCTTCTGAGCATTTGGGTCCACACAACGCAAAGCTACTAGAAGGGCACGTTTCAATGCCCTTGAAGAAGGCTTCTCTGGCAACCTAGGATCCAAAACTCCCTCAGCATTCCGAGTTGTCACCATAGTTTTAAGCCATTCAACAAGGTTCACCTGACATGTAAAAGCATGATCATATGAAGAGTAAAAACTGTTCGAAGCTTATTGAGCTAGTGAATAGATTGCATAATCCCCTGAAATATGTGTGTGTGTTTTTTTTTTCTTATTTTGGTGAATACAAACCTCCCCTGGAGGACGGCTGTAATCCACTGGATTTCTTCCTGAAATGATCTCCATGAGAAGAATTCCAAAGCTGTATACATCACTTCTCTCATTCAACATTCCAGTACTAGCATATTCTGGAGCCACATAACTGTTAAATAGGAAAATTCAGCTACTTTTCCAGTTTGCAAAATCAACTAAAAAGATCATAAATAATAAGTTTTACTAACCCAAATGTTCCCATTACTCGAGTTGTCACATAACTCCGCCCTGAACCCAAAAGTTTTGCGAGGCCAAAATCAGATACTTTGGCATTCCACTGTCTATCAAGTAAAATGTTGCTCGACTTGATATCACGATGAACAACTTTAGGCTCAAGTCCCTCGTGCAAATATGTCAGCCTATATTCATTCACAAAGTTTTGGTCAGAAAAACCAAAAAACTGAAGAAATATAGAAAATTTGAGCTCTATACAACCAAATACATCAGAACTCCCATTTTAAGTACCCTTTTGCTGTTCCAATTATTATATTCATGCGAATCTCCCAAGTAAGAGGACTGCAAGGACCAACGTCTCCATGAAGCCACTGTTCTAAGTTTCCATTATCAACATACTCATAAACAAGCATCCTAAAACAATAGCAAAAGAGGTTAATTAGGGCACCAATGAAATACAGTTAACTGAAAATTAATCCTAAAACAACATCCACTAAACAAGACACAAAAACATAGATATTTAGCTATGCAAAAACGTAAAAAGTAAAAAGATCAACCTCAGATACAAAGAAATGAACATTGGAAGTACCTGTGAGCTCCTTCAGCACAATATCCAAGCAACCTAACCAAATTCTTATGTCTTACGCGTCCGATTGCCTCTACTTCAACCTTAAACTCCCTTTCAGCCTGTCCCCTGCATTAAAAATTTACAAACTTTAATCGCCAACAGTTCAAGTTCTGCAATTCCCGAAAACGTAGCTCATGCACAAAAAAGAGGTATACCCCAAGTAATAAGAAAACCAACAATGACCATTCGTACGGTCGTACCTGTTATTGAGCAAATTTTTGACAGCTACTTTGGTGTTATCCTGCAAAATTCCACTGTAAACAATTCCGTACCCACCTTCACCAATCACATTCTCGTCGACGAAACCATTTGTAGAGACCTCAAGCTCTCTAAGAGTGTACCAATGACCCCACCCCAAGTGTGAAACTTCCGGCACCGTAATGATTGGACCGGTCTGATCACCAGAACGCGGTCCTGACCGTGTTTCTCCACTCCCATTACCCGACCCAGCAACCCGTTCCGGATATGAAATCCGATGATCCTTCCCAATCTCAATGTGAATTCTGTTTCTTCCACCAACAGGGCTGCTCCCTTCTTCGTGCGTCAGAAGAAGCACAGGCTCCGATTCCGGTACCGGGTCAGGATTCACCGGCTTTGAATCCGGTGGCGGGTGGGTCGGATCAATCCGGATCTCCTGGATTTCTTTGGAGACATTTGGGATTCTTGGGTTGTTGAGAGAAGACTTGAATTTGGAGTGAGAGCTGTTGTTGTTGCTGCTGCTGTTCTTGGTCTTGTTGCGTTTAGAAGTGAACCAGAGAGATATGAGGAAAAGAACAAGGACTATAGCAGCACCAACGCATATTCCAAGAACAACCCATAATCGTAAACCGAATATTGAGGTTCTCTTGGAGAGTTGATCGTTTAAGAATGAATAATTAGACATCTTTCCTTTGCTGCTCTGTTTCTCTTCCACAGACAATAACTCCGAGTTCTGAACATGCAAGAGCCTAAATTAAAATCACCCTTCTTACATGGTACACACAGAAGAAGCACAAAGGAGGTAGAAAATGGGACAAGATGTACTCCAATAATCAGCACAGAAATGGGATAAATGTAAATGAGAACAGAGTGAGTACAGACACTGCTACAGAGTGAGGTCCCCAGAGTGAGTAGTGGTGATAGAAATAGAAGTCATAGAGTGGAGCAGCTGGCATGATGGGACTTCTTCAAAAACTTTATAAAAAAAACAGAAATTGAAGAATAGTATCTACCATAATACCAACAAAAACTTGTTTAATAAGCAGAGATTAATTCCAATTAGAGTGGAGTGAATCCACAAACTAAGACTAGTGGAGGTGTATCATCAAGAGTCTAACTTTGCATTAATTTGGCAATCTCTTGATGGGTGATGGATACTTTTGACTTGTGGATGGTTTGTTGGAATTTGGAAATGGTTTGTTTGATTAATGGTTCTTGGATATTCCCAACTTATATATTTTATTGCAAGTGTATGAGGGAAGACATGGGTGTACATTGATGATGATGAGAGCATTATGTATTCATAGTTTAATAAGGAGACAATGACTTGTCATTATTTAAGTAAACAAAATCAACCGCTTTACAATAATGTATTTAGGTTGAGGAAGACGGGTTTGAAATATTGACAAATGGCGTTAAAGTATACCAATAGGAATTTATACTCTATCCAAAATCATGATACTTAGGCACAACATAGGATGAGGTTGGACAAATGTATTTTTCTCAATTAACTTTAAATTGTTTTAATTTTGATATAATATTATTTTATTTAAATCAATTTGATTATTTATTATTTAAATTAACTTTTATTTAAAAAATAATTGATTAAAAACAAGGATTTATTAGAAGTTTTTATGGGCTATTAGAAATAATTTTTCTAAATAAAATTATTTAATTTTGGACCTTTTCATACTCCACAAGATTCTTACTATAATGTTATTGTTGTTGTGAAATCTACAAATATCTTTGAAATTGAGTAATTAATTTTAATTTTAAAAATATTAAAAATATTAAAAATAAGGATTTATTAAAACCTACAAGTATTACTTATATTGAGTCATTTTATTTAAATTTAAGTTTTTGGATAACATTATAAAATTTTTATAAAAAGTGTTTCTAATATTTCAACCTTAGTTTTTGTCCTTGAGCTCTAGCTCATTCACCACTACTCACATAATAAATCTAGTATTTTTGGTTTGTGAAGATCGGGTGAGTTACATTAATTATACGTAATTTTTTTATAAAAAGACTGTTTTCGTAATCTTACTATTTCAAACTTGTAAACGATTATTTCTTTTTAATCTTTTCCACGTCATTCTAGAATCCAAATCATTACAAATTTGTGTTAAACCCTAGTTTGGCATGTATTACAAAAGACTAATAAAATACACATGGGCTGGGCCCATCTTTGTACCAAACACGCACTACCATTAAATTAAGTTTTGGATCGAAGTGGGTCCAGAGCCTGCAATTGCTTCATTTATTTATCATTTGCTTACTTTCTTGCGCCCCTGCTGGACCCTCCTACTCGTACATTTCACTCATTTTCTCGTCTTCTTTCTTGTATTCCTCGTCGGTGAGAAACAACCACAGACCCAAAAGGAAAAGACATCGAACGGATGAAGACATTGAATAGACCTCAGAGATAGAGAGCAAAAATGTAAAGCCAAATGCAGCAGAAGCACAGGTATATTCTAATAAGGGACAATAATTATTGAATTACATGCAAGTACTCTCAGATCTACAGGCCAGCTTGAAAGTAAAGGTAAAGCTAAGTTCATGGTTTACTCTTCCTACTAGTGAAATGATCATTTCTTGCAACGCAAAAGTACTAAGAGCATGTGTATGAATGTGAGTGAGCATGACAGAAAGAGAAGGGGAGTGAGGAATCGGAGTGGCCTTAAATGTCCAAAAGCCAGGAAGCCGTCTGGACAGACGAACATTAATGACGTTTGGACCCAATAGGGTATCATTTAGGATAGCAGACAGGAACTATATGAATGTGGCTGTGCTGCACCTCTATAGTGTGTGAATAAAGACATTACACTTATGGTGTCATGTTCAAGTGTCACTGCCTCCATTTTGCCATGTTTTAAAGATCACTTGGTTAGGTTTTGACAGTAAATGATCAGAAGCTAGTTTAGTTGATTCTATCTAGTTCTCCAAACTTGGGTACTCTTCTTCAATACCTCCACCAAACTATAAATGTGAAGTTTCCCTTGAACAGGACCGTTTTAGCTACTTACAGTCCCATATCAACAGCGAAGCAATGTGCCTCTTACTCAGATTTCTGATAACTATTTGGTCTGTGTATTATTGAGAAGTATTTGCACCTGAAAATTATGGTTTAATTCGATTGCGTGAAATGTCTTAAAAATTTTCTGTTAGTGGTGGCATTAGGAACAAGGTGGACTACAAGAAAACATCTAGCCATGTTTCTGCTGATTAGTTGCGTAGTTTGGGAAGTAAGAGACAAGCTGTTGGACAAAAGTAGCAAACGCCAAGCTTCAAGAGTCGTTCTTTATTCCTGCCGTGACGATTCAAAATGACAAGAGCCACAAGTTCATTTCGCCTGCTGCTAGCTTGAATGTATCCTCCACTGACAATGCCTCAGGAATCTCGTCTACAGGTCTAGCCGCCTGACCAAAAGAAGCCCCACATCATTAGATGCAGTTATATCTGATCATATGCTATGAGAAAGGGTATATTTTTAAGTTCATTTAAAAGAAACCCTAGCTACACACCCCTACTTCTATATTCTCCAAACCCTTCTCTAAAGCGAAAGGCTTGAGAAAGAAAGAAACTTTTGTTGTACTTACACGAGCATGGATCATGTAAATGCTACGGTATTGATCAGACGAAATATGAGCAGATACAACATCCAGATTATGCTTCTCTAGAATGTAAAATATGGTAACAAGTAGTCCGGGCTTTGTCAGTGAACAGACACTGATTTGTGCTTCATTGCCACACATGCTCAGGACAACATTCGGAGAAAACCATGTGATTAAACAAGCAGGAGGATGAAAGAGAGAAAAGGGATGAGTCATGTTTGGGGCTAAAGGGAAGCTCGTTGATGGTCCCTGTGCAGCCAAATACGCTTCCCTGGTATTGGATTCAAGTGCTTTTGTCTGTGCTGTGATTGCAGATGATGATTCGTAATCAAGAATTGTCTTTTCGTTCTGAAGCTTCCCAACCCTTTGTTTCTCTAGCTCTTGCACGGATTCCTCAAGTGTCCTGATGTAATTTATGGCTTCATCAACAATAGTGGACTTGTCTGCCTGCATCAGAAAACATAATCAAGACATTTTCATTATCAAATTGCAAAGAGAATTCACAACTTGAGAAGGAAGGGAGATACATAAGACTGGTGCCTTAGGAAATACCAAAACCGAAACTGAAGTTCTTACAGTAAAATTTTACCCTAAAACAAAACCCCATGTCCCATCCCATTAAAAATATATCACATGTATGTAGCTCCTTAGCTTAGCTTTTACACCATTCCTTAGACAATCTAATCATCTGAAGAAATACCTTTGCCGGAAGGTGAGGAAGCAAAGCATGAAGACTGCAGAACATGTTCCTCATCTTCTTCCTTCTTTCCCTCTCAGTCCAAATGTGCATCCCATGCTCTAGTACCCCATCACCGCCATTCTTACTTGCCTTCCCCTTCTTCGAATTCCCATTTTTATCTCTCTTCTTTCCCACTTGTGCCACCACTGCTGTTTCCATATCCAAGATCAAGCTTCCTCAATGATTTCCCTACCAAACACTCCAAGACTAAACTGGAACAAACCAACCCGAGAAGACTTGACCTCTCATGCATAAAGGAGAAGATATAGAGGAGAAGAAGAGAGAAGAAGTAGGCGATAGTTTGTTAACAAAAGAGAGGAAAAGGTGGCGAAAGTGTAAAGTGAGATAGACAGACAGATACAGAGTGAAAGAGATGTGATTTGGGCGGCAAGAAAAGGGCCAATTTACAATCATGAGACAATGCCGTTATTTGGCTTCCAAACAAAAAACGGAAACTTAGTTAGTGCGTACATATAAAGACTTTTGACCCACTGGGTGGGGTCCACTTATTATGCACTTCAAACCTTTTGCCCTCCCCTTTCACTTTAATTTCGATATTACCCTTTCATTTTTTTTCCTTAAAAATCTATTTCTATCGGCTGTTTGCTTTTGTAATTAATTTAGTTTTTGATAATAGACTCTCACGCGATGTTATGAAAATCGTTTCGGACCCTGTATCGGTTTTAATTTTAGTATGGTACTGTATCAATATCGGTTAATACCGGACACCATTTTGAGTAATTTTTTAAATTTATAAAATAGTCCTTACATTTTTTTAAAATTACAAAATAGTCAATTAATATATTATACTGTATATTTTATAATTTTACATCAACCCTTACTCCAAAAATTATAATAACAAAATTTTTAAATAGCATCAATTTATTTATTTTTATTAACATTATTTTTCACATATTTCATATATAAATAATAACTACTTTTAATCATCATA
>JANIMX020000034.1:605017-616295 GCA_024582655.2 Erythroxylum kunthianum
GATCTTCAACTTCTGCTTTATTTGCCATCATGGGGTTCATGGACTCAAACTTCATAGAAAAGCATCAATTCCCTTTCATTGGAACATTAGCCACCAACTCTTTCATTTCCTTATCAACATATATATTCACCATGGAATCACCAAATACTAGTCAATAGTCGTGTTCAATCATTTGTCCGACACTTAAAAGATTTTCATCTATGCCCGGTACAATCATCACTTCTTGTATGTATCTAAGACCATCATTCAGCTTGATTATAAGTGTCCATTTTCCAGAAGCTTGAACTAATTCCCTTGTTCCCATCTTCACCTTGCACTTCAAACTCCTATCAATGTTTGAGAGCAGTGACTCATGAGCTGTCATATGGTTACTGCACCCACTATCAATATACCAACCACCAAATTCAGTTGGCTTTGACTGCGAGTGAGAGGCATAGAACATGTTAGTTGTCCCCGATGTTTGATTTTCCGCTAAATGAGCAACTAGTTCAGCCTTGTTCTGTATATTACTAGAGCAATTTCTAACAATATGACCAAATTTGCTGCACCGATAACACTTAACTTTATCTTTGGACCAACATTCACCATAATGCAACTTGTTATAGTATTTGCAGGTTCCTCTATTTTGATCATTCTTGTTAGATTGATCCTCTTTCCAGTTTTCACTCTTCCCACCCAAATTGGGTTTATCATCCCACTTCTTTCCTTTATTTTTCCAATTCTTCTTGGGCTTACCACTGCTTGTAGACGAGGATCTGGTTCCCTTCATATTCATACTAGCAAATGCATTCTCAACAATATTTTCAGAGTGCCTTTCAAGTATTTGTTCAAACACCTTCAAGGTGGCAACAACCTCCTGCACTTCTATTGTATCTAAATCCCTAGTCTGTTCAATGACGGTACAAACAAGGTCATAAGTCTTAGTAAGACTTATCAACAGTTTCTGCACAATTATACTCTTAGATAATTCTCCTTCAGAGGATTTAATTTGAGCACCCATGCTCTTCATTTCATTTGTCAAATCAAAAAGTCTAGTCAAATAAGCAGATAGAGATTCATCTTCACGCATACGGGTATATTCAAAATCTCGTCTCAAACCTTGCAACTTGATTGACCTTACATGCTCATCTCCTCTGTATTCTTGTTGTAGCATATCCCAAGCTCCTTTTGCAGTCACTTCATTGGAGATTCTAGGAAAGAGCTCATCTGAGACAGCCCCTTGGATGAGATCTAGTGCCTTTGCATCTTGCTTCAGAAGCTCAAACAACGCAGATGTCTCCGTCTTCTTTGCTTTGCCTTTTGGATCTGAAATCAGTACACATTCTTCAACTAGTTCCCAGATTCCGTACGATCTAAGGATCGTCTTCATACAAATCCTCCAGAGCTCGTAGTTTTTACCTTTGAAGATTGGGATTCGTGACTCCCTTTCAACCGAACTAGCCATGTGAGACTGAATCGATTTAGGGTATGAAGATTTTGCGTTGAAATCTTCAAATACTCACAGTGGAAAACAACACCCAGATTCAAGAAAGAACCTAGAGCTCTGATACCATGTTAAAATATCAAAAATTGCTTTTGAATTTTTAAGGAAAGAGAGAAAAATGAAGAAGATGGCTCTTGATTAATTGTTGTGGCTATCTCGGCTTTTTCTCTTAGAGCACTGTCAAAAAACATGTATCGTTGTATATTCAGACCAAGAAGTTATCTTCACTCATTACAAAATTAGTCCACCAATATGTATATGACACTTAGGTAATTTTGTGTAGTCATTTCAGCCAAACACAATTTTCTATTAGTAAAAACAAATATCTAATTTGTTAGTTATACATTCCAGCTATAAACGAGAAAACGTAAAAGTAAATCAGTAAATCGATTTACATATCAACATATACTACTTTTCTTATTTGAATCTAAGCTAATGACAAACTTGTTCTTAATCCATCAGATGAAAATACCTATTCTTCTGATATTCGAGAAATCTGCACAGCAAATTTACATGGTATTGAACATTATTTCTGGGAAAGGTCATTCCAACTCTGTGAAAATAGTTCTTTTGAGTTCATGCTGGACAATCAATCTTTCAGGTCATTCAACTCTGTGAAATCTCACAATAGCTGGTCAGTTCCGGCATCTAACATGTTCCTACCGACGATGCTTTCCTTCACCTACATAACAGAGTTTTAAGTAAAATAAAGATGGAGATACTTGAAATGTCTTACTCGTTCACTGTATTAGCTACCTGAAGGACGTTTTGCGACTCCATCATCCTCATTAGCTGCAGACATGCGACGGATTCTTGTGGCTTCAACGGTATTAACATGTAAAAGATTTCCACGAAGTCGAGCGACAAAATCACTTGCGACGGAAGAGCTTGCTCTAGCTCTGCGACCCCTCGAAACTGTTCTAGGACTTCTTCTTCTTCGTACAATGGTTCGGATACCCAAAGGATTCGGAACATTGGCAACATGAATAGAACTGGTTGCGACTTGAACAGTACTTGATGGATCATTTGACACAACACCCTCATTAGTAGCAGAGCTCTCACGATTCCTTGTGGATTCAACGGTATTAGCAGGTGAAAGATTTCCAGGTTGTCGAGCAGCAACATCACTTGCCCTAGAAGGTCTTCCTCCAACTCTGCGACCCCTTAAAAATAGTCTCCTACGTCTTGGATCCGGAACATTGGCGACAGGAATAGAACTGGTTGCGACTTGAACAGTACTTGATGGATCATTTGACACAACACGCTCATTAGCTGCAGAGCTCTCACGATTCCTTGTGGATTCAACGGTATTAGCAGGTGAAAGATTTCCAGGATGTTGAGCAGCAACGTCACTTGCCCTAGAAGGGCTTTCTCTAGCTCTGCGACCCATTAGAAGCTTCATAGTTCTTCTTTTTAATGGTTCAGTGGGCGGCTGGATACCCGAAGGTTCCTGAACATTGGCAACAGAAGTGGATTTGGCTGTGACTTGATCACTACGTGATGGATCTTTCAATACTTCACCCGTAGCATTTGCAGAGTGGTCACGTTTTCTTTTACGTTTAAGCATATCAGGTGAAAGAAATTCATTGTCCTTAGCACCACTAGGGCTTGCTCCACCAGTACTTTTAGGACGAGGCCTATAAAACAATCGACACACAACAAAAGTACCCTGCAAATGGATCCATTCTGAGACCTCAGAAAACCAAATACATGACATTATATATGCTCATAGAAAGCTTTTTAGGGGAAAGAGATAACCTTAGAAATATCAGCATACTCATTAAGTACCCAACGAGTTCTGATCGCAGTCTTACTGTGATTCCCTTCATAGAAATCTAACACACTTACATTCGCAACTGCCACGTTCTCATCAGTATAAACAGAATCAACAGCTCGTACATCCCAATACCCACCAATTCCTATTCTCTGACACATCTCCAATTCACTTTCCCTGGTGTAAAAGTACCAATGACACTCATTTGCACCATCTCCGTACCTATAACACGCATACTCCGGTAACCCAGATGGATGGTACTCGTACACGTTCAGCTCCTTGATGAAATCAAAGTCCCTATAATCATCGGCACCGTTATCGTCTTCAAATGACGCATGATTCTTCTGATTCAGGTAGTAGCAGCACAGCTGCTCCTCGGATGGTGCGAACACACTGCCGGGTGGCAGCGTAAGTGACATCATTTTCCTTCTTCGTTCCGGTGGTTTTGGGTTATCTTCGAAAAATCAAGACCTGCTTTGGCTATGGGTGATGAGGAATTTCACTCTCAAACCCTGAACATGACCTCCCTCCCACGATTTTTTTTTTTTTTTTGAAAATGCCTCCCAGGACTTACATCTAACTACCAAGTATGTAACTGACATTAACTAATTAACTAAGGTGAAGTACTTTCCCACCAAAGATAACCTCATAACCAACTGCCTCAACTGTCAAAGAAACCTGGCCTTTTGTTTGAGGTTTAAGAGGATAGGGTTAATTATTATTACTATTTATGATTTTTTTTAATAGTCAAAATCTTGTCGACCCCTTCATTTGTGGTCGTTGGATTGAAAAAACATATAGCCAAATAGTTGACCAATAAAAGGCTGGAAATTAGCATATCTAGATACGGGCCTTCATGGGCTAAATAAATTGGACCTAAAGCCTCTATCTTGATTAGTCAATTTGATAAAGTAATTTTGGGATGAGTTCATAACCAGTCACGTACAAATGTGTTCATTCGTTTTTAGCCATATTCTTGTGGAAAAACGTTTATAGTCGCTCAAACAAACTTATTACACTTATACTCAATTTTCATGTAAGATTAAACCTGATATCGGGTTTCATTTCACAACATAATCCGATATTAGGTTTCATTTTACTTCTTCAGTCAAACACATCTCTTTCAATCAGTCAACTATAATGTAACCCGATATCAGGTTTCAATCAGTTAATTTGATAAAATAAATTTTAAGTGCTAGCATTTTTATGCTGCCTAAGTTAAAGATTAATATTTTCTTTTTTCCCTTTTCTTTCAAGGTTAATAAAAATGGAAAAAAAATATTAACTATTACTTTGGTCAAGTATTTTTAAAATTAGTAATAATTAAAAAATAAAATATTCTCCCTTTAAAATGAGAAAGTTTACTTATAATATTAATCACTCTTCTTATGTCATGTTAAAAGTCACTTTTCATTATGATAAGTATTAAGTAATATTAAATACATTAATACTTATATGAGATATTTTAAAAGACTCAAGTCAAATTATCATTTTTATATAATCATATTTCTTTAAATATGCAAGTAATATTGTATATGTATTTAAATTTGTTATCGACCAAGATGTTATATTTAGTTTTTATAAAAAAGTTAATTGATTAAATATATTTTTCAAATGGGTGAATTTTCAAGTTCAATTATCTCATTTTCAAAATATTAAGTGAATGAATTAAAATATTTTTAGAAGCCTTTATGTCATAAATTTATAACATGACCAAATCATATGAAGGAGCTAATATGGTATTAAAAACTTGTTCTTAATATGAGATGAAACTATACCTAATATTTCTGACATTCGAGAAATCTGCATACCAAAATTACATGATATCGGCGATTGTTTCTGGATAGGGTTAACAAAATGAAGCAATTTGTTAGCATCACAAGAAAGAATCTAATATTTAAGGTCTTTCAACTTTGAAAGTCGAGTTCCATCATCTAAAATGCTCCTGTCATCGGAGCCATGTTTTCTGACCTGCATCATGATAAGTAAAAGAAGTACATCAGTCAGTTTGCTTGACAATATATGAATACATGATACAAACTACAAATAAAACACTTAGCCATGAAAATATACAAACAATACTTTGGACAGAATCCAAAGAAATATATCATCTTTCTCCTGTAACTTCAACCATCCGAAGAGCTTTCTTCATCTTGGCGACCCTCTGAATATGATACAGTATTTTCACGAGATTTGAAAAACAGTCGACAAAGTTTAAAAGGAGCCTGCAAATGCATCCATTATCGGCCTCAGCAAGTAAATACATGCACACTGCAGAAACCGCTTTCTGATAAAAAGATAACGAGAAGCTTAACCTCATCCGGAAGAGAATACTCATAAAGTACCCAATTAGTTCTGCGCGCAGTCGTCGTGGGATTCCCCTCGTAGAAACGAAACACAACCAATTCCCCAAGTTTCTTGGTCCAATCAGGATTCACCACATCAGAATCTCGCATTTCCCAATACCCACCTATTGCTCTTCTCTCACTCTTCTTCACATCACTAACCTTGGTGTAAAAATACCAATGCCTCCTTCTCCCACCATAGCCATACCTAAAACACGTATACTCCGGTAACGCAGACGGATGGTACTCGTAAACGTTCAGCTCCTTGATGAAATCATAGCTCCTAAAATCATCGGAACCTCCAGGGTCAACCGGCGCACGATTCTTTCCAGCCAGGTAGTAGCAGCAAAGCTGCTTCTCCGAGGGTGCGAAACCGCAACCGGGTGGTAGCATCAACGACATCATATTTTATTTTATTTTTTTGTAGATGAAGAGTTTCACTCTTAAACTCTCAACAATACTTCTGTCACACAAGTCCTATATTAGATGTAAAAGAACTTACATCCAACTACCAAATGTGTAACTGACATTAACTAAATAACTGTCTTCTTCAACTGTCAAAGAAACCTGTTTTAAGAGGAACGGGGACCTTCTCCTCACCTATCCCCCAATAATATTTCGCCAACTGTGATTAGTTCAATGTGGGTCCCATTACCCTAAAGAGTCTAATAGTCAAAATCAAGTTGACTCTTTACTTAACTGTTGTTGAAGACGCACCTCATTTACATGTTGGATCTCATGCCTCTTTATCTTGATCGGTATGAATTGTGTCGAAGTGATGATTTAAAAATATAAAATCACATTTTTAAAAATAACATTTAAATGTTCACAAAATTATTTTATTTAAAAAATTAATATTATTTCATTGTGACCGAAAGGTTAAAGGTTCGGATAACGAAAATAATCTCTTTGTAACAAATAAAAGAAAAATATTGCGTATAATTAATATCAACGCTTAAAAATAAAAAACTAGGTTTGATGTAATACATATTTACGTAAACGTCTATTCCTTCACAATGATATTAAAGTACATGTTACACATCTGAAAACTTAATATAAAATTTATTGTTGAATGAAAAATAGTCATAACCTTTGATTTAAATAATATAAAAAGGCTATAGATAAGAAATATAAAAATATAAAAAATGTATTAAATATATTTCATATTATTACTTTCATAAATTAGGTACTCATATAACATATTTTTAAATTTTATTGCAATACAAAATATTTGTATCGTTTTTTCTTATTTAAATCTAAGCTAGTTCCAAAGTTGTTCTTACGTACACCAGATGAAAACAACTAATTTTCTGACATTCGAGAAATCTGCATACCAAAGTTACATGATATTGACGATTGATTCTGGACAAGGTTAAGAAACGGAAGCGATTTATTAGCATCACAAGAAAGGAACTATTCTTTAAGTTCATTCAACTCTGAAATCTCCTTCCAGCATCCAATATGTTCCTGTCATCAATGCTAAACTTTCAAACCTGCAAAACAGAATTAAGCAAAAGAAGTATCATGAGAAAAAATGCATAATTGCACAGAAATTATGTGAATGAATTAACAAACATCATCACTTACTATCAGCAAAAAGATCAGGATTCCTTGTAGCTTCAGGAGTATCGGTTGTAAGAAAACCATGATGCTGAACACCACTTTCATCACTTGCTGCGGACGAAGAGCTTGCTTCATCGTTCCGAACCTTAAAAAACGATTCAGCTTTTTCACGACGAGAGTCGGAAAACACTCGACAGACATAAAAAAGACCCTGCCAATGGATCAATCATCGGCGTCAGATAGTAAATACAGGACAAATGAGATAGAGAGTAGATCAAATTCCACCATCATAAAATACAAAGAAGCTTGACCTTCTCCGCAAGAGAATACTCGTAAAGTACCCAATTAGTTTTGCGCCCAGTCGTCCTGGAATTCCCCTCGTAGAAATGAAATACTTTTATATTCCCAACTGTCACGTTCCTAGCAGGATTCACCAAATCATAAGTTTGGAATTCCCAAAACCCACCTAGTGCTCTTCTCTCACTCTTCTCCTCATCGCTAACCTTAGTGTAAAAGTACCAATGCCTCCCTCTCGCACCGTAGCCATAATTAAAACACGTATACTCCGGTAACGCAGAGGGATGGTACTCGTACAGGTTCAGCTCCTTGATGACTTCATAGCCCCTATAACCCTGGGAACCTCCGGGGCCAACCGTTGCCTTATTCTTGCGAGCCAGGTAGTAGCAGCACAGCTGCTCCTCGGAGGGTGAGAAACCGCTACCGGGTGGCAGTGTCAACGAAATCATTTTTCTTCTCCGTTCCGAAACCTGTTTTAAGTTTTCAGGTTGATGAAGATTTTCATTCACAAACCTCAAGAACTCTGAACTCACATGAACTACCATGCACGTAATTAGCATTAACTAACTAACTAACTGATTTGAACTTTCTTTCCCGCCAAAGGTAACCAACTCTCAACTGTCAAAGAAACTTGTTTGAGTTTGGGGTACCAACGTCTCTCAATCACCTGTCACTCTGATGCACCATTTCCACACATGTCCACCACTAATATTCCGCCAACTGTGACATTATGTGGGTCCCATTGCTGACCATTAAAAGGCTTAGAAATTGGCATATGTTTAGGCATGGGCCTTTATGGCTAGAGGAGTTGGGTCTAGGACATTTTAGTCATATTCTCTTCATCTTACATATTGGACCTCAAGCCCCTATGATGAGTCAAATTAAAAATGCTGCCCAAGTTATTTTTTGTTCTCCTTTTTACTCGAGGTAAATAAAAATGAAATTTAAGCAATCAAATTAGTCTCTTGTCTATTTTTTAATGATTAAAAAATTCAACCAATTCGATCAATTTAACTATTAAAATTTTGAACCAATTATCTTTTCAGTCGATACTCTAATAGTTCTTGTTAAAAACTGATCAATTTTTCATTAAATAGTTGATTTTTGTAAATTAATAATTTCTTATAAACTAAAATAAAATAATTAAATTTTATTTAACAATCTATTTTTTAATTAAATTTCAAATTCTTCGACAAATAAGAACAATATCTTTAATCATATTTTTTTATTCAATATTTAGCCAATTTTATAACTGTCTAATACCGATTGAACATTTTAAATCTTAAATCTTTTGTCATACAGGTTTAACTTCTAGTCTGATTTTTAAAACATTGCTATTTTTTACTCATACGAAGATTATGAAACCAAATTTACATATATTTAAATTTGTTGGACTAAGTACTTTACAAATTTTTTTACAGTAGTACTTTTATAATTAATCATGAATTATTGTAATTATTCTTAATCACATTATAAAAAATGAATTTGAGTATAATGCCATGGTCATCATTATGTATTCGGAAAATGCAAGGCAATCTCCTTGATCATTTCAAGTTCAGAAAGCAACCCATCTTTCCCTCCAAAACCAGCTGTTTGTATTGCACAGTAGTCCCACTAAACACTAATACTTTTTTTTTTTCTCGGAAAATGTATGCCAATGGCTATCGAAGTAAAACAAGATAGGAAAGTTTCACGTCTGGTTGAAAGTCGATAGGTTACTTTATAAAAGTCTTCTACGTAGTGCTAGATTGCACATTTTTTGTTTTCTTGGTATCAGTGGATGATGGACACTCCTCCTTTTCCCATTTGAATCCTTAAAAAACGTGTAGGCGATGGATAGAGAGCTTGAGAACAGTAAGTGTAGGTGCGTGGACTTCAGTGTACGTATTACTCCTTTTTAACCTAAAAGCTGTCTTAACAAGCTTGCTTCTCCCTCTAGTCAAAAGAAAGGACTACACACACACACCAATCTCGGGGATTGGAACAAAGAGTGGATGCATGGAGCTAAGCTTTGGTTCCAAGTCAGAAACAATTTACAAAGAGACAACTCGTCTTTCTTCTTTCTCGAAACAAAGAAATAAAGAAAGAAAAGCTAGCACATCATCGTCAATTAAAAGCAGATCATAAGCATCATATCATAAGTGAACTGAAGTGAACTAAAGTTGGGAATCGGGAATGAAAAATGTTTTTTTTTTCTTTTTTTGGTTCAATGTTCAAACCCCTTCATCTGCCTTCCGGGTGCAATGGGAAGAGCTCCAGAGTTCCATCTCCCTTATCCTCTTTGCATGATGACCTATCACTTTCTTCTAATTCCAAGCTTTCGAATCCCCAGCTTCTGCACTTTCTCTTATATGGGCTATCCTCATCTCTCTCTAATGCTCCTCCCTGCATTATGGTATACGTAGTAACAACAAGAATCAGAATCTAGCTAGGTCGGTAGGTATTGAAGGGAAAGAAACCAATAAAAGATCTATGACGTACCCTAGTGTCTAACGATATGGTAGTAACTGGGGTTGGTGTTCTCGGACTATGGCTTATGCCAAGGCTGTTGCGCTTCTGTTTTTGTCTCTCGCGTGCTTTATGATTCTGAAACCAGTAAAATACATTCTTGCCTTCAATCTTGCCGTATCTGCTTAGTTGGGCAGTGATTTGTTCAATCTGCTGTGCGTTTGGGGTTCTCATTCCTCCTTTATACAGCATCTCCAGTATTCCTATCTGTTCTTGCGTAGGATTCCAACGTGTCCCTCCTGGATGTGATTCCACCTGCGTTAAATATTTTTTTCACCGATCAGTTTCAACTTTCAAGACAAGGCTTTGGTAGGTTTATGTCGTCTCATCACGTGTTAAATGAAAAAAAAAAACAAAAACAGCAGCATAGTCAGAAGAAGCAGGAACGTCTGTGTCGGACGAGGAAGGCGATGGATGATCACCTGAGGGGAATCTTTCTTGTCGTGAGGAGGAGACCCAATTTTTCTAGGACCACTGTCGGGTCTAATGAAACTCTTGAGATCGAAAGAGGAAACAGTAGTACTAGAGTTGGATTGCAACTTAGGAGCAAGAGGTCGTAAACGCTTGCAACCAAGCGAGAGAGAGGGTTCGTGATCCCAGAATCCACGAGCTAACTGATGCACCTTCATGCTCATTCCCATGGATATGAAGGACTGATGATCACGAGACAGAGAGTGATCCCCAATTATATAGACGAAGCTAATTATGTGGGGTTTGTAAGTATGTGCTTGGAAGAACGCAAAGACCAAATCATGAGGCCAGGTTGACTTGGAGGTTTTCTTCCATTTTTTTTCCAATAAAACCAAAAGCAAAAAGAAAACACAGTCACAGCCCGAGACGAGAGGATACCATAGTCGTGTAGTGTGGGCGTGTGAGTGAGTGAGTGAGTGAATGAGTGAGTTAGAGGGAGAGAGTGTATATGCGTGTGGGTTGGTCAGTCTAATCAGGTCGTTTTTTTTCTTGCTTTCATGATAAGCAGTGTCCATGCTTTTCGGTGGCTCTGATCTCCCTCTTTCTCTCTCAACCTTCTTTTCACTTTCTTTTTCTTTTGTTTGTTTATCTCTCAGTTAAAGTTAAGTGAAGAATGGAGATGGTAGTATAATAAGGAATGAGAATAGATTCCTTCAATCCCAAAACAACTTCCGTTTGCTTTCATAAGATACGGATTGATATTAAACAATTGGTGACTTCTTAAACTACTCAAGAATGTCGAGAAACCAAAGTTGCATGCAATATCCAACTCCTCTACTTTAGGAACTGTAGCACCATTTCCCAAATACCGCCCCACGTATAGTTTATACATAGAAC
>JANIMX020000034.1:687848-702274 GCA_024582655.2 Erythroxylum kunthianum
GTACTATAAGCTACAACTATTCCCTTTATCATTGACAAGAATAACATTCACTTGGTATGCCTCTTTGCCTCCTAATTTCGTCCAGAATTGGATGGACATGGAAAGATGTTTCCATGATAAGTTCTATAGACCTCAACATGAAGTTACGGCAGCTGACTTAATGAATTTGAAACAAGAAAGGGATGAAACGACTGCTGACTTCATAGAAAGATTCAGGAAGCTGAGTAGAAGGTGTACAACACAGTTTCCATAAGTAGAGCATATTGCAATAGCTGTAGGTAACATGCACCATCGGTTGAGAAAAAAAGTTGTTAGCTAAGGAATTTTCAAACTTAAGTCAGTTGGCAACCAGAGCTTCCGCAATTGAACGATTCATTTTAGATATGTTGCATATAGTCTCCACTAAAGATTATGATGAGTTTGAAGAAGCAGCCGATTATTATAGTGATTAGGCAGCTAATATCATGGTAGCTGAAATCCTGAGGGAATGTTTTCTAAAACCACATACAACGGAGGCATGTTAGTTGAAAGCAATGGCAATAGAAAGAAGATCATTCAAGTCAAATGTCAGCTGAGAACTAGAGCAGTCGACAGAATGAAGGTTCAGTATCAAAATTGGCAATTGGATTCGGCTGACTTAATGCATCTTTCACCTTCCTCTTACCGTCGTCAGCTAAAAGATGCAAAGGGGCATTGTTAACACCAAGATATAATTTAGCTGATAGCTGATGACAACAATTAGCTTATTCGATTATTTATCTAAAACCAACGTCTGAAACAATATTAATTGGAATAGGAAGAGCTGATAACCAGTAGCTAGCCGAGGAAATTTAGTCGATACAGATTTAGTCGATGCAGAATTAACCGATGCAGAATTAACCGAATGTAGCTACTAAGTCAAAGTGCGGTAACAACTTTCCTTATGTTAACACTCGATTTTAAGGATAAAATAGTCGTTAGACATCGACTAGTGATCGGAAGCCAGTCAAGCATTTCAAGGTAATAGCCGATTGAAAAGAGACATCGACTAGTGATATATGGTCTAGTAGCCGATTGAAAAGAGATATCAACTATTGATATACGGATAAGATGAGATCCCGAATTTGAAAGATATGCGGATATGATAAGATTTTGGATAATCCATTTATATTTGAAGCCTTAAAGATTAGATAAGATAGATGTTGAATTATCCTGAAACTCTTCAAGAGTTTGGAATTCTGTAGATAACTGTTGTAAATATTAGTTAGTTACCATTACATATACGATACTTGAATGTAGATCAATTGTAGCCTATAAATATCAATTGTAAATACAATAGGAAGGCCCTCTCTCAACATTCATACAATCAAATTATATTTTTTTCAATTTCTTAAGTTTTTAGTTTTTGTAGTTAATTTAGCTCTCGATCGCTTTTTACACCAGACGCTCTTTGGAGTAGTTTGGGAACTCACATGTTAGGAGACAGAATCTCTCTCCTAACTCTATCGACTGATTTGACAATCAATGTTATCAACCTACCCGATATTACGACTGATCTGAAATATTTTTACAAAAACAAATGGTGTTAATAACACAAATAATTTAGTTAGAGGCAAGGAAAGGAAAAGCTTGGCAAAAATGGTGTTGGTTCTGTGGGAGGGTTAGCTTGATCATTCATGGGGTTTGCTGAATCTGCAAGAAATTGAGTGTAGGGAGAAACTATCAAAGATTCATGGATATCATCATCACAGCTCTGATATGGCAAGTTGATAGAACAGAATGTATTAAAAAAATGAGATTCTTTGTCCTTGCCAATCCCAGGTTAAATTGCAAGATATGGGTGTTCCATCTCCTACCCTCAAGTTGGGGAACAAGATTTCACATGTTTCTATATAGAGTTTGCTTTCATAATACCTTATGTGTGTCTAACGCAACACATAGTACATAGTACACGAGGTTTCATTCTTATACGGTTCAAGTGCTCCAAATATATACAGTTTCTCTTTGTCTTTTTGGTCAACACAAACCCATCTTCCTCTTCCATGTATCCTACAAGTAAGATCACAAAACCAACAAAATATACATATGATGTAGCTTCTTAGTCAAAAGAATAACACAGTAGCTTTACTCAATTACTTGTTTTAAACTCATTGGAAGTTAGTGAGTGGGGTTCAAAACATGGGAATTTAAAGCTAACTGGTATGGGTTAAAGTTAATTAAGACCAACTAAACTGACTGCTCTAATCTAATCAGCTCGAAAATGGAGAGTCCTCTACGTAGTTGTTGTTTGGTCTGCTTCTAAGCCAACGGTCAGGTAGGGAAAAATCCAATGAATGGAGAGTTAGGTTGGGAAATGGAAACTTGGGTTTTGGATCTTTGCAATTGCATCAGCTTTTTATATTTTATATTTTTATAATTTTCTTCTCCTCCTTCCTTGAGAATAAAGCAGCAAAGACAGTTGCAGACACTGAAAGTTTGCTTAACTTGCAGACTACCAAATGGATAGGGATATGTGAAAATACACAAAATTAAGTTAACTTCCCAATCACCGGTAACTATACTCTTCTCCTTAGTCGTTGAACTGTTTGATGAGAAACATTTCGTCAAGATTTTGATGTTTCTTATATGTTTTCCAGGATTTGGTGTGTGGTTAGTGATCGCTTGTTAGGCCACGAGAAAAGGGGAAATGATGAAACCATACTTTAAGCTGAGGCCCACTCCAAAAGGTTTGGCACGCTCCATTATGATAAGGTGAGGAGAACCTATCAGCCCCCTATAAACTCATGTTATCTTTAATCAGTACATGAATCCCATGTAAAGATCGTCCTAATTATAATTAGTAGCCTCATATCATGTGGACTTTGAATCCTAATCCAGTATTTCTGTGAATAAAAACAAAGGAGAAGATATGGGTTTTGAACCCGATTAGGCAAATTATGAGCACTGTCGTTGTTTCAATGGCACTGATTGAGCTTGCTCATCTAACTTAAAACGCATTTTTCTTTTAACCATCCAACAACTGTAACAACCACCGATTGTTTCCTTTTGGCCTGTTTAAGAAAACTGCATCTGTACAGGAAACTGTTCCTTGATAGTCAAATGCTCGATGAAATGTCACAGATAAGAAAGATAGGAAATTAGTAGAAGGGACGTGACCGGAAGGCAATGGCAGGAGATGGGTCATTTTGATTTTACATAAAAAAGATGAATTGGTCTGTGCATGTTAAAAGTGCTCGGTGACTCACATATAATACACATACAAAGGATGATGACGATGATGATGATCCTTAAAAAGCTAACAAAAGACAGAAGACCTGGAATTAATTAAACGCACAAAATCTGTAAGCAAACATGGGACCAGACCAGAAGGAGTTGCGAGTTCTGACCCGGTGAAGAGTGGGGGTCCACCGGAGGATTATACAGTCGCAAACAAGACCATGTGAGAGTGTGAGATCACCAGCTGGCTATGTCCATCTTGTGGGTCTCTTTTTTCTCTCCTCCCCTCCCTCCTTTATGTTTCTTTTCTTCTTACTCAGACCCTTTCGGTCATGCCAATCTCTGTTTCTCTTCATCCTTCACGGATGACAATACGCTAATTCCCTCGTCAACAATCAACCATTTAATTCCACAAGTTTTGCTTTCTCATTAAGGACTTGCAAGATACAATCTTTTTTTTTTTTTTTTCTGTGGAATAACAAGCCAAAGTAGTAAATTTCCTAAATGGGTCCTTAATTCCAGATCAACAAAGTAGAAACCAAGCACAAATATTGAATGCAAGAAAGAATTTGGGTACCGAAAGTTCAGTAGATATGTGGAGAGACAGACAGATACACACTTACACCACACGGATACAGATTACAGAACATATACTCCTGCCGTATACTCCTTCGGAATCATACAATTGACTGGACATCACGTGGCTGTGTGTGTGTGTGTCTGCGCTAGTTGCCCTCTTTCTCCTTTTTCCACATCCATTTCTTGGAAGGAACAATCATCAAACATAAACATCATAATACAGTCTTTTACAGTTGCCTCCCATATTCATCATATAAATAAAGTAAATAAAAGCAAATTGGTTTAATATATAAACTAACTACTTAGTTAAACACCCCAAAAACAGGGAGATATTATATATACAAGTATAAATATATATATATATATATAGTGTGAGAGGGAGGGAGGGGCAGAATGGGAAAGAGTGTCGTGAAAGTATTTTACCGAACAACACAACTGTCATGGGCTATGGCTGAAATTGCTGGTGGTGGTGGTCTGTTAAGGCATAGTAGTAAGTGGACAAGTAGTAGTAAAGACAAAGGAAAATGATAGTGGAAGTTTGTTACTTGTTGCAGTTTAACTCTCCATCTCTCTACAGTCTACTCCTTGCCGCTACAACTGTTGAACTTCCTATAATTCCCCAACTGCCCCTTTCTCTTTTCTGTTACCAGTGAGTGACACCACATGCACACATTCTCTCCCTAAGGACAACAATCTTGTACATTGTCTAAGGAAAAGGAAATAAACCCAAGTCATACCTTCTCTTGTCTCTCTACTTCTACTGTTATTGTTATTCTTGTTGCGGTTGCAATATCACTTTCTTGTCCTAAATACTTCAAGTTTTTCAGACAACGAACACGGTTCTTTTTTGTCAGAGAAACAAACCGATCTTTTGGACACCATCTGCTTATAACTCTCTTAATTTCATCTTGTAAATTTCTGTCTAAAGACTTGATTTTTCCCACCTTTCTTTATGGAGCCACCTCTATCTCCTGCTTCTACTGCTACTGTGCCTGTTTCTCCGAGTAGTTATAATGGTTCTACAGAGGATTGTTGTGTTAAAGTTGCAGTTCATGTCAGACCCCTCATCGCCGATGAGCGTGCTCAGGGATGTAAAGACTGTGTCACTGTTGTACAGGGGAAGCCTCAGGTACGCTTCCTCTAAAGAATGTGGGAATTACAGTGTCGGTGTAACTTGTGGAAATTGGCTTGTTTATTCTGGTGGTTTCCATTGGATGGTTACTGGTTGTCTAAAGTGACCAGTCTTTTTGGCTTTCTTTGTCATCAAAATGGAAGTTTTAGTCTGTCTGTGAGATCTAGATCTTCGGAAATAGTGACTAAGGATTTACGTTTACTTTGTCTAAATGGGAAATCTAAGGCTTGAATGTTTGACTTGGAAGAGTTTTCTGCTACTTTCCCTCTTTAGATCAGATCTCAGTCATCGCCTGACATTTCCATAATTGATCGGCGATAGAAAATTGAAAGTTTTTATCATTATATCATTGGGAAATTTGATGGAGTTAAAGAAAAAAACTTGCATGATAATATGATAGGTTCGTTGAATAGACGAGACTCTTATCTCGTAGTTGTTGAATGGACAAAGCTAAGCTTACTAACACGGTTTATTTTGTTATTAAAGGATCATCGTAGACTCCGTTTGCAGGTATGGAAATTCGTGGAATTTAGAACCTGGGATTGTTCCTTGTTAGGAAAACTTCTTGGAATATCTAATTGGTCTTTCATCGAATTTTACAGAAGTCTGTGAATTATTAACTAATCAGTATAAGGAATTGAATTCTGAGATTAACTTAAGTCTCTACCTTCTTCTTCTTCTTCTTCTTCTTGTGTGTGTTTATGCATGCTTTTGTGGCTTTTGGTTTTCGGGTGGAGGAGGTAGTAGGTTGCTCTGTTTAATTATTATAATCGAACAATATGATGGTCTGAGTCTCGCTTCATTGGGTGTATTTCTTTTATCCTTTTCAATAATTTGCGATCGTTAGATGATAATATGTTTTCCACAAAAAGCTCTTAGCTTATCTCTGTTTTGTCAGATTCCAATGTCAGAATCGTCTAACAACTAACTTTCTTTAATTCAACGAATTGATTATCTTACTCTGGAAAGGAAAGTAATTGCTTTGTTTGGAAGGACTAGTAAAACATATTGTGAAGTGCATTTTTCAGGAAGCTAATTGTCCTATACTATTGGATTCCGAACGCATCTTCTATTGTTTATTTCGGTTGGGTGGTACACATCACTATCTAGTCCCTCCATTATGCAGTTTTAACCAAAGAGCTTCCACATCTAGAAGATGCCAAAAACAAGCAAATTAGTTTTGTAAATAACAATCTAATATGACAAACTTTATATTTTTTAATTTGTGATCTGTGTATAATCTTATCCTTTCATCATTGTTCATGTTGTCAAAGCATTACTATTTTTCATGTTTACTGAATACTTTCAGATCCCTTTTAAGACTTCTGTGTTTTCTGGGAACCATAGATACTTTGCCCCTGATATCCAGTTAAATGTTTGAGACTATCGGTTGGCTATGGTCATGGTGCAGGTACAGATAGGCACACATTCATTTACTTTTGATCATGTCTATGGGAGTACTGGTTCTCCACCATCTGCCATGTTTGAGGAATGTGTTGCCCCTCTAGTTGATGGCCTATTCCATGGATATAATGCCACTGTTCTCGCATATGGTCAGGTGAGAATTTATCTTCTATTTAAAATTTGGTCAAGAGGAGCACTAATGCTTTGACATGTCCATTTTCCCTTATGTTTGCTTTTACTGTGTTTCAGACAGGTTCTGGTAAGACATATACAATGGGTACTGGCTTCAAAGATGGCTGTCAAACAGGTGTAATACCTCTAGTCATGAATATGTTATTCAGCAAGATCGAAGCATTAAAGCATCAGACAGAATTCCAACTGCATGTTTCTTTCATTGAGGTTTGTCAAATCATCTATTTGTCCTCCAGAACCCCAGTGCATTCTTGTTATGAACACTTAATTCTGTGTCTGTATTGTTCCTCTGGGTGCCCCTTTGTGGGTTTATGTATGTGTTTGTGAATAGATAATGACATGCTTGTGTCTCTTACTAATCAGTCGAAAAATCTGCAGTACATAGTATATGTGGTTTACTAGATAACTTTTATACCAAGGAATTAGTTTCATGTCTCAACTATGTTCAGAATGTGTAAATCTAGCTTCCTTTTTTTTTTGTTTTTTTTCCTTCATTTGAATTTACATATTTGTCGGCTCCTAGTCCAGTTCTGAAACTATTGCTGAATTCTTATTATGTTCTCTTATAGTTGAGCAACATCTTCAAAATTCTGGAAAGAGATGAATGTATTTCCTTGGAAATTATTGCTCTGAAATGCTTTATTATCTACGCAGTCATATCAAATGTATGTATCTCAGATTTGGGATCTATGCTACAAGTTTCTTAACTGAAAACTTTTTTATTTGAAAGATTCTTAAAGAAGAAGTCCGAGATTTGCTGGATTCCACTTCTGTGAACAAATCAGATGCTGCAAATGGCCACACAGGCAAAGCAACTATCCTAGGCAAACCACTGATACAAATTCGTGAATCATCAAATGGTGTGATAACATTGGCAGGATCTACCGAGGTCAGTGTCAATACATTTAAGGAAATGGCTGCTTGCCTGGAACAAGGCTCTTTGAGTAGGGCAACAGGGAGTACAAACATGAACAATCAGTCTAGGTGGGTCATGTATCTTGTTATTTGTATACCTTTGCATTGCATTTATATATTTAAATATACTGCATCTAAAGATTCCCTTACTGTAAGATATGGGGTATGACTCAGTTATTATCATATATTTGTTTCTGTAGTCGTTCACACGCAATATTTACCATCACATTAGAGCAGATGCGAAAGCTCAGTCCAGTTATCACAGAAGATAACAGTCTTAATGGAAGTGTGAATGAAGAATATCTATGTGCAAAATTACATTTAGTAGACCTTGCTGGATCAGAGCGAGCCAAGAGAACAGGTTCTGATGGTTTGAGATTTAAAGAAGGTTGGTGCCACTGCCCCAAATCATTGCAAATTAATTTTCTTTGCTCTAAAATTGTAGTTTATGAATTGTTTATTCATTTAACAGGAGTTCACATAAACAAAGGCCTTCTTGCACTTGGTAATGTTATTAGTGCACTTGGTGATGAAAAAAAGCGCAAAGAAGGTGTTCATGTTCCTTATCGTGATAGTAAACTTACTCGTCTTTTGCAGGTACAGTAGGCACATCTGAGAAATGTAGAATTGCATGTCTCTAGGGCCATAAAAAGATGCTAAACAAAGGGAAATTCTGAGTTTCATCTCGGAAAAACCATCTTAAAAACTTGCATTCTGCTGTGAATCTCATGCTGTCTATCCTCTTCTTGTGTAGGATTTGTCTAATCAAGTTACTTCGATCCCAGTTATTTAGATATTATCAGGTTTTCAACTAAACATTGCCTTGCATCAATGAAAATGAAACTTAGTTGGCAATCTTAGGGTGTTGCCTGGTATAAAATGTCACAAGGTACAACCTATCCAGATGAACCTACAACAGATGCTCATGGATGCACTCTTTCAGTTTATCATTTGCATAACATTCGTATTTATGCTTCTTCTCTGAACCTTGCACATTTCTTTTGGCAGGATTCACTTGGTGGAAATAGCAGAACTGTTATGATAGGTATTTTACTTGTTTGGTTATTCTGTTTAGCATAATAATAAGAAAAGCTACTCTTTGATTAGTCTGTTTCCTTTTGAGCCTTATCCCTTCTTTACCTTGGCAAGTTCCATGTTTCTCTAATTTCATCTACATTGTCCCTTTCTTAGCTTGCATTAGTCCTGCTGATATCAATGCTGAGGAAACCCTCAACACGCTAAAGTATGCAAATCGTGCTCGTAATATTCAAAATAAACTTGTTGTAAGTTTCCTTGGGATAATAATATTTCCCATTTTGCTTCAACATGATTGAGGACATTATGCTATCATCAAGGTTTCGTGTATGAAGTCTTTCTATTTATATTCTTGACAGGTCAACAGAGATCCAATGTCCAGTGAAATGCTAAAGATGCGCCAACAACTAGAGAATTTGCAAGCTGAACTTTGTGCCCGAGGAGGAGGAGGAGGATGCTCGCCAGATGAAGTTCAGGTATATACTTGTGTGAATCATTTATTCAACTCAATAGGCCAATCTCAAGATTCTGTTTAAGATGCCAATATTTCTTCTCTTAAAAATCTCTCTCTAGAGTAGATCAATTCTGGACGAACTATACATGTGACAAGCTATTCTTGTAGGTTCTCAAGGAAAGGATTGCTTGGCTTGAAGCTGCTAATGAGGATCTTTGCCGAGAACTTTATGAATGCCGCAGTAGATGTACTACTGTTGAGCAACGTGAAACAGATGCTCAAGTATGTCAACTATTACTGTGGAGATTCTTTTAGCTCAGTATTTTTCCACTTACGTTGATATAAATGAGATTCTGCAATCAATGTCATATTGAATAGTTTCAAGTACCTTTGAATCCAGTTGTAGGTCTAAATATACTTATTGGATGAAGTAAGTTAATCTAATATTGGATTATTCAGGATGGTAGTCCCTGTTCTGTGAAAAGTGATGGGCTGAAAAGGAGTCTGCACAGTATCGAGTCGTCGGATTATCAAATGGGTGAAACCATAGCAGGTAAAACTCCAGACTGAAAATGATTTCATTGTTCATTTCCGTTCTTGCTTTTAGTTTACTAGCTTTTTACAATTCATTATCCTGGCCCCCGTGGTGCTCAAACCTTTTAAACAAAACCAGCTATGCTTAAGGTTTTAACAATTCTATTTGAAGTAATCTGGCCAGTTATAGCACAGTACTAATTCCAATTTTAACAGCAGATCCCAGAGAAATTGATGAAGAAGTAGCAAAAGAGTGGGAACATACACTTCTGCAGAATACCCTGGATAAAGAGTTGCATGAGTTGAATAGACGGTTGGAGCAGAAAGAGGTTAGAATTAAAATTTTTGTTTTCTTGTGATGAATGGAACATATATTTCATGAACAAACACATTTAGCCAATATTTCTCGACCATAACACATAATGATTATTATATGGCCAAGACCAAAATCGAACAAAAAATATGCAACTAAAAACTTATAAATTAAGTTCCCGAAGTTTTGTGGAAGAAACCTTGGTAATATATGAACAATGGAGCTCATAAGTTCTCTCTACTTTTTGCTCTGCATTGCTGCCAGCTTAACTGCTTATTACAGAAAAATGTAAGAGTATAGAATAAGAGAACAAATGTTGTCTGAGAAACTGCAGAGCTTTTAATAGACGCATAACTATCGTTAATCATTATTGTCCATGAGAGTATGTCTTCAGTAATCTACTTCCATATTGCTTATAAAACTAGCAGTATTGATTCTAATGATTAACAATGTGTGCTTTTTATGTCTGTCTGAGCAGTCAGAGATGAAACTTTTTGGAGGTATTGATACTGAAGCACTCAAGCAACACTTTAGCAAGAAAATTGTAGAATTAGAGGATGAAAAAAGAGCTGCTCAGGTTAGATAACACTTTCCTAACTTATCTTAGCTTCACTGAGAACATGAAGTTTATTCATTCACCTACTTTGTTGCTGCAGCAAGAAAGGGATCGATTATTAGCTGAAATTGAGAACCTTTCATCTAGTTCTGATGGACAGGCACAAAAGTTGCAAGATATTCATTCCCAGAAATTAAAATCGCTGGAAGCACAGGTGAATAAGCACCTACATGTTGCTTCTCTTTTGCTTGGGGTAGCACTTTCATTGTTACCATTCTTCATGCTTTTCAGATTCTGGAGCTTAAGAAGAAACAAGAGAACCAGGTACAGCTCTTGAAGCAAAAACAAAAGAGTGATGAAGCAGCCAAGCGGTTGCAAGATGAAATTCAGTCTATAAAATCCCAAAAGGTGAAATATCTGGCACTATTGCTCCAGTTGCATTGTTTTTTTCCTCTGTTATCATTGCTTCAGTTCTTCCTTTTTCCTTTTCCTTTTGTTCCCTCCCATCGGGTAGGTTCACTTGCTACATAGAATGAAACAAGAGGCAGAGCAATTTCGACAGTGGAAAGCTTCCCGGGAAAAGGAACTGTTACAGGTGCTTTTCCTTTTCCATTTTAGTTGATTTCATCTTGATCTCATCTATTTAAGGTGTAGAAGCTTTTTTCAAAAGTGTTGCGATAAGCTTTTGAGGATTTTGAATCTCATAACCTTTAAGCATAATGTTTTGGCACTTATATCTTCGCACTTGTTTTTATAAATATCAGTTTCATTTTCTTATTTCATCCTTTATACATTCGTGTTGCAGTTACGAAAAGAAGGAAGAAGAAATGAATACGAAAGGCATAAATTGCAAGCTTTAAACCAGCGTCAGAAACTGGTGAGCTTAATTTTCTAACTTGCATACTTTTTCAGTGTACAAATCACAGAGTACCCAGTCTCTAGTGGGCAAACATGTAAACAGACAATACACTTAAAGTTCTGGTGTTTTGAAATGTACTCTTTTCTATGAAACAATATAACTATGGTAATCCACTCAAGCCTGATCTTCAACAACGCAGTAGTTATTCTTGTGACATCACTATTTTCTTTTGAAGATATCGTGCTCATAACATTCTTCTCTATTTCAGGTTCTTCAGAGAAAGACAGAGGAGGCTGCAATGGCCACTAAGAGGCTAAAAGAGCTGCTTGAAGCGCGTAAATCTTCTGTGCGTGATAACTCAGGTAGATTTCATGCATATATATTTACCACAGGTTCCCATCTACGGATGCTCTGTCCTGGTAAATGTATATCTCTTCATATGGAGGGCACATTACATTTAACAATAAAATCGTTTAAGTCTATTCTGTCTATGGTTAATTCTTGAGTGCCATATCAGGAGGTTTTCTACTTACTGAAAATACTGATCACTTATATATTTTCCTTTTATAAATCAAATTACTGATGGTTTACAATCTTCCAGCTATGAGCAATGGAGGAACAAATGGACAGGTACTTGTCTTGGATGATCTTCTGAATTTGTGCAATTTTTATTATCATTATAGTACAGCTTATGTTCATCCCGGTTGCGTGTGCAGACCAATGAGAAGTCCTTACAGCGGTGGCTTGATCATGAGCTAGAAGTTATGGTGAATGTACATGAAGTTCGCTTTGAGTATGAGAAGCAAAGCCAAGTGTATGTATTTAATCTTAGCACTTAAGTGGTCATATAGTCTATTGGGTATTGTGTTAGCTGATGCTGTGCTTTACAGAAGGGCTGCACTGGCAGAAGAACTGGCAGGGTTGAAGCAGGTGGATGAGTTTGCTTCAAAGGGCCTAAGTCCTCCAAGAGGGAAAAATGGATTTGCTCGGTATGAGTTCCACAAAAGCCATTTAACTTTTAGCAGTTCTCATTATCTCCTGTATGTTCCAAAAATCAATAAAATCAAATTTATCAACTCAATTGAATAGCAATACCTGAAATCAGTGTTGTGATATCAGAAGTTATCTTTCTTTATTAGCAGGGCTTCGTCCATGTCACCAAATGCCAGAATGGCGAGAATATCTTCGCTAGAGAGCATGCTAGTCATATCATCCAATTCACTTGTATCAATGGCTTCCCAACTTTCAGAGGCAGAAGAGAGGGAGCGTGCCTTCACTAATCGTGGACGTTGGAGTCAGCTGCGTTCAATGGGAGATGCAAAAAACTTGCTTCAGTATATGTTTAATTCTCTTGGAGATGCAAGGTGCCAATTGTGGGAGAAGGAATTGGAAATCAAAGAGATGAAAGAACAATTTAAAGAACTTGTAACTCTGTTGCGGCAGAGTGAAGTTCGGAGGAAAGAAGTAGAGAAGGATCTACAATTGAGAGAGCAAGCTGTTTCAACTGCTTTGGCAACATCAGTATGATCTTCTCTCTTTTCCCTGCTGTTCTTCTCATGCATCATGTAAAAGTTGTACACTTTGTTATTGCAACTACAAGGGCATGCTCTGGATCTGAATTGTGCTTCTCCAGTGTGTACTATTACGCTTCCTATGACCCATAAGAAGAGTTATGATTACACTGCATGTTCATTGCTGATTTTTTTCACCGTTTCAGTTAGGTTTTCTCTTATATACTGACACGCCAATTCACTATCATTTTCTTCTGAAACTATAACAACTTTTCTCAGGCTGACCAGAAGCATGCTAACTTCCACACTACACCGAAACACATAGCTGATGATATGAATGGTCCTTTATCTCCAATTCCTGTGCCGGCACAGAAGCAGCTAAAATACACACCGGGAGTTGCTAATGGTTCTGTCAGAGCGTCAGCAGCATTTATAGATCAATCAAGAAAGGTTTGTTTCCTTACCTTTCTTTTGCAATGGTATTAGATCTGCATTAAGCGTTCATCAACAAGTTGAATTCGTTGTTGTTGCAGATGGTACCCCTTGGTCAGTTGCCAATGAGAAAACTAACAGGTGCAGGACAAGCAGGGAAGCTATGGAGATGGAAGAGAAGTCATCACCAGTGGCTTTTGCAATTCAAATGGAAGTGGCAGAAACCATGGAGACTGTCAGAACTGATTAGGCAGAGTGATGAAACAATCATTAGAACAAAGCCTCGTTCACATTCCCTGAGGCATTTGGTCTGATCTTCTACAGTCAGCAGATTTGTCCATCCTTAGCACTCATTTTTGGCCTACAAGTACAATCCCAACCTGCTAGATGGAGCACACGTAGATCTATATAGGCAAGTTATTTGCCACTTTTGACTTTTACCAGAGTACAGAATGTATCTGATAAGGAATCTCACCTGAAACCTGTTTTAACTGTCTGCTATTTCACTTGAAAAAAGCTTCTAGCCAGGGAAATAAATTTCTTCTCATGAACAACAGATCAAATAAATGAATTTATTGAATAAAGTTCTTGCTAGATCAAATATTTATAAGTGAATACAGCCATGCTTGAGAACACGTTTGACATAAATGATCAAATTTGATGTTTATCTAATCCTTATGCAGTGTGCTGAAGATTGCTGCTGATGAGCTATATCTTGCATGAGATGATTGTGAAAGCTTTAGATTCTTCATCTTCTAATTTTGGCAGGGGCTACACTGTGAGCATCTTGTAAAGCAAGATGATGACGCCAATTGTTCGGAAAGGGTAATCGAGAAGACACCCGAGAACCGTAGATGGCATTAGCTGGGAGGTAGTGGCTTTTTTCACTTCATGTGTCCTCAATGTTTGGCATATATTGTTCAATAACAACAATCTGGGGAAAATCTCCTCACACAAATTTATAAGAAAGGGTCCTCGTCTGATTTTTCTCTCGTGGCTCCTCTTATGTACATGTAAGTTTCTTGGTTAATACAGTCTCTAGTGTGCTCTCAGAAAACCACATTTTTGTGCGAGAAATTTGTACACGTACCGTCTTTTATTTGTAATTAAGTCTTTGTGAGGTCTTGTATACATCTGTAATCTGTTACAAAAATCAGTACAGCAATTGAATGTTTATACTTGTTCTGACAATTGTCTCTCTACTTTCTCTTGTATAAATTGATGATCTCTCTTTCTGAATGCATGACCAGCAATTCTAGATGCAAAACAGCGTGAAAAACCTGCTTGTATCAGCAGGAAAACAAGACAACAGCAA
>JANIMX020000034.1:746009-758525 GCA_024582655.2 Erythroxylum kunthianum
GACAATCGCAGTCTCACCAAAAAATCGCATAAATATCCAAGACATAAATCGGGTAAACAAATTAGTTACTATGCCCTCATTTATCGGTATAACCGATAAATCTGGCATTTTTTCACGACATTAAGCCCAAAGTAACAAAACATGTACTAATCATACATACCACTTCCTAAAGTGTTCTGTCATGCATTTTACGTGGCTTTTAATAGTTGAACACTAAAGTGATAAAAATTTTGTTGCAAATCTTGTAATAGTCGAACGACACAAATTTCTCCCGTTAGTGAAATCCTTTCTCATTAAATTCAAGAGTCATGCATAATTATAAATGATCTTGGTCACCTTTTTTGCTTTCTACACAGTCTCGTCAATAATAGGAAAATATATAGCATCCCTTATATTTTCTAACATCAAGTTAATGTTATGTGCAACATAAAGAATCTAATACAAAGAATTATACCTAATTTGCAATCCTCTTCTAGCTGTTGTATAAGCGAAATCATTGTCAGTAATAAACTGAACAATATTTTATGGCACAACTTTATTCACAACTTCATCAAATATGTCAAATAGAGTATCGACATTCCTAGCAAGGCCAGATGCATCAATAGACTTCAAAACATTGTCCCCTTTGCAGAATAAACCAAAAAATTAATAATGAGCTCATGTTTTCTATTTCTCCAACCATCACATATGATTGAACACCCAAAAGTAGCCCAAGTCATTCTTCTTTCATCCAAATAACTTTTTATTTCATAAACATGGCTACTCAAAAGTTTACTTCTATAGTCATCAATTGAAGGAACTTTGTATCTTAGATCGTTATAGGCAATAACATCTACCATAAGCTAATAATAATAAGATTGGGCAGCATTGAATGTTATACCTGAATCATACCACCATATAGCTATTGTCATATCTACATTATGAGTTGTTTCTCTAGATTGTAAAGCACTATAGATTGAAGGCTGGGCTCCAAGAGTTATTTATGATGCAAAAAAAAATAGACACTTGTCTTCTTCTTTTCCTAACATCAGGTATAACATTCCCTTATTGTTGGGTAGGAATACTATCACCTTCAACATTCCTACTATCATCATAACCACTAACAAAAGAACTTATACTACCAATTTCATAATTCAATCTTCGCCTTCTATCTTTCTTATGTTGATACTCTTCAAGCAAAGTCTTTATTTTCCATTTCATATTATAACTCACTTTTTTACAAGGCTCCACATCACCATTGACCTTAGCTAATTGCTTCTTTTATCTGGTGATTCCTCCACTTTTCAATGCTTGTTACAAAACAAACAAATGGTATAGTTCTTCATTTCAGGAATCAATTCAGTATGAGCCTAAGCTGGATCATTGATTCTTGCTGAAGTTGTTAAATTATCAAGAGTACTTAAACTTTCTTCCATTTATTTGTAAAAAAAAATGAAGACATATATCAAAATTAATTTAATAACTTCATATCAAAATATAATTATGTAAGAAAACATGAAGAAATATATCAATAATAGTTTTTCATGTTTCTTTCTAAATCCAAACATCAAATATATACATTGATCGCTACACTTTCACAACTATAACTAATTTTGTTTGATTACATAATTCAAACGTAATATCACAACTATAAACTATTTTTGTGAAATTATATAAATAAAAATAAACTCACAGTTAAGAGATGTTTTTGGATTGCATTGGCTACTACTGCAATGAGAATGTGGGATGAAATGAATGGGAGGATATTTCAAGGAAGACATACATCACAAGAGCAATTGTACAAGTAGATTTTTCACAGTATCAAGTTACAGATATGTGCACAAACTGGGGAAATGCTCGCTATCTACAAACCTATTAGAATCTCTAATGCACTAATTTTTTTATAGATTACCTAGTTAGCTTTCAAATAACTTTGTATATATTTGCAAAACCTCTTAGATTGTATATTTTGATTGCCTTTAAGGCTTAATCTATTTAACTTATTAAAAAAATAAACTCACAGTTGTAACCTATTTTGTATGATTATATACTTCAATCATAAACTTACAAGTCACAACTATAACTCATTTTATGTTATTACATAATCCAATTATAAACTCACGTCTATAATTCAATATATATATAAGCATATAATTCAACCATAAACTCTTAACTATAACTTTTTTTGTATGATTATTGATTAGTTGATTAAATAATCCAATCATAGACATAAACTCACAGCTATAATTCAATTCAATAAAGACTAACCTTTCTTTCAAATTTCAATGTATCTCGATGTCTATAACATGGAATTCCCAATTCTCTAGGTAAGGTGCTAGAGAGACTTGGGAAAGAGCTCGAATGTGTTACGCATTGCAGAGAGAAAGTATATTAAGTGTTGATTTGTGGCAGTGACGATTATCCACGTAAAATTAAATAAATGTTTTTTATAAAACTTATGAAAAAGGGCAAAAATACCTTAAATACAAAATAATTCTTAATATTTTATTGTGTTTAAATTAAAATTTAATATTTTGTAAATGCTAAGTGAATAGAAAATATAACAGGATAATGTCGACATTAGCTAATTATTCTTAATTTAAAATTGGGTATAAAATAAAACCCAATTATTAGAGATTAATTATTAAAATTATTAAGTTTAATTTAATTAAAGTAAAAATAATTGACCTCATTAATTAATTAACCTAATTAATTTTATTAAATAATAATTTACTAAGATAAAATTCTAAAATTTGAAAATTCATAAATTTCTATTTCAATTAGAACTCCCGATGATTACAAAATTTCAATGTTTTGAGCAGAAGTGCAAGGACAGGATAGTTGGTGGAGAATTCCATGTTGAGCTAAAAAATTAGAGAACATGAGGTACTCTCCTCTAGAGTTACTATGAACAATTTTGATGGGTTTATTGAATTATTTTTCCACCATTAGTTTGAACTGGATAAAACTGGTAGAGCATCGCTTTTATTTTTTAAAGGGTAGATCCATGTATATCTGTTATGGTCATCTAGAAAATGTATATAGTATTTATGTCCATGAGTGGAGGGAAGAGGAGAAGGGCCTTAGATATCAATGTGTATCAGTGCAAGTGGTTCTATTGCTCGAGAGTGTGAAACAGGAAATGGTAACTTTTTGGACTTGCCATATTAGCATGTGGAGCAGAAATCTAGTGCATTAGTAATTGAACTTTTGATATGACATAAGTGAAGAACTTGGGATAACACTTTGTGGGATTGGTGACCTAAAATTCTATGCCAATCTAAGTATATGTTATCGGATGTAGAGTGAGAAATGACTCTCCCCATATGTTTTTCCTTCACAAGAAAGTAATGAGAGTGAAATTCAACTACTATGTTGTTGTCAGAGGTTAGACGAGACACACTGATTAATTTTTTTTGTGATATGAGGTAAGTGAAGCACATGGTTGAGTTTTAATGGAGTTCGAGAGAAAGTTGAAACAGTAGTAAAATCAGTATGTGAAATGGGTATACGATTGCCATTACCAACAATCAGAAAGTTCTTACCAAAATACTCATTGGGATCAACTAGAAGGCTTGGATCATTAGTAACATGTTGACTTGCTCCACTATCAATATACCGGGTAGTGTAGACACTGGTAGTCTTTGGCGTAGCTATGTAAGCAGAGTATGGATTTTAAGATTATGGAGACACTTGTTTTCCATGATAAGGGATGCTACCCATATACGATTGATCAAAACGATAGTAACAGATAGATGCATTGTGGCCCATTTTGCCACAGACTTGGCAAGTTAGTCGAGATGAGGTGGTCTGACGACCACGTCCACGAGCTCGTCCACCTCGTTGAGATCCTCTCCAAATATTTCGCCCTTTGCCAGAGTACTGAGAAGCATTGGTTTCGTTGTCTTCTTTGGTTGAGATTTGATTTAGGTTTAAATGCTGAAGACTCTGCAGTTGTTCTAATATGCTTTCAAAGGTTAAAAGAGCTGTATGAAATTCAACCCAGGTTTAATTTGTTTTATCTGATAATTGAACCACGATAGGGGTATAATCTGAATCAAGACCAACAAGAATTTGAGTTATTAAATCATTGAGAGATAAGGGACTTCCTGCCAATTGAAGATTATCAGCTAGTGCTTTCATGGGGTTCAAATATTGCTCCATCTTGGTGGATCCTTTTCTCGTTCGTTGAAGCTTAGCCTTGAACCAGGTGACTTTGGCTCGAGTATGTGTGCCTGCAAATTCACAAGCATAATACCATAACTCTTTGCTTGTCTTGTAGTTTATTAACTGTGTTGCCACATCAATCGAAATGGAGCTGTATAGCCAGCCAAGTAATAATTAGCCTGTTGTTAGTCATTCTTCAAACTCTGGATTAGGGATTGTTCCAGATGCATATGTAATATATTTTGATGGGAAAGCTTTTGTGCCTATGATATAGCCCTCCATACGATTGCCTTTGATTATAGGCAATATCATCGATGTCCATAACAAGTAGTTATTCCCGTCCAACTTGACAGGTGCTATTAGATTGAATGATTTGTTCATGGTTTGATTAGGTTTAGGACTTTAGGGCATCCCTGTGGTTACATTCGTCGGAGACGAAGCTCGGCTTTGTGACTCAACAGAAGGTAATTGAGCCATTTTGGATCTTTAAGGGTTGTTAGCCGAGAGGGCTCTGATACTAAGTTGAAGAAATAAAATAAGGCAAGATTTTAGTGCTCTGCTGAATTCATTCACTAGTAAACCATTGCTTGTTATTTATAGAGAAGAAATACAACAGAAACAAATGACTGTCCAATGCAGTTTTTACATTTGGCTGAATATGTGAGTGTTAGTAGTAACAAAGTGGGTGTTAACTCTCTAATGATATGTTCCTATTTAAGAATTTTATAGGCTATTTGTTTTAATCTAATGTATATAGCAAAATTTCTAAAATAGCTTTTCTCCAAAATTCTAACATGGTATCAGAGCCATATGATCTAGAGCAATGAGAGTTTAAACACCAGAGAAAATTATCTACGGCATCAAAATCCTTTTCTCTAGCTCACCCTATTTTTAATGGGAAAACTATCAAATGTGGGCTATCAAGATAAAGGCTTATTTTAAAGCTTCGGGTCTATGGGAGTTTGTAGAAAAAGAAGTCGATCCTACACCCCTTGGGTAGAATGCTACGTTAGCTCAAGTCAAAAAAATATGAAGAGGATTCAGCAAATAAACCGAAGGCACTCACTTGCATACATGCTGTAGTATCAGAAGTAATTTTCACAAGAATAATGGCTTGTGAATCACCAAAAGAAGCCTGGGATAAACTTAAAGAAGAATTTGAAGGTTGTGAGAGGGTTAAATCAGTTAAGCTTTTGGGTTTCAAACGTGAACTCGAGATGCTTAGGTTGAAGGAAGGTGAAAAATTGAAAGACTACTCTTCAAAATTAATGGAGATAGTCAATCAAATTTGACTACTTGGTGAAGAATTTCCAGATCATCGTGTTGTTGAAAAGTTTTTGGTTTGTCTTCCTGAAAGGTTTGAACAAAAAATCTCGGCAATAGAAGAGTCACACGACTTGAAGTCTCTTACAATTGTGGAGTTATTAAGCAAGTTACTAGCACAAGAGCAGAGGGAGATGATCAGATCTAAAAGGGTTCATGATGAAACAACACTTTTTGTACAACAAAAAGGCAAATACTCTCCCTGTGGCATTTGTAAGAAGACCAACCACAAAGAAAATAATTGTTGGCACAAGGGCAAATTACAATGCTTTAACTGTAAAAGATTTAGGTACAAGGAAAAAGATTGTCGATTCAAAGAGGAGGTGGCAAACTTAGAACAAGAAGAAATTTTGTTTTGAGATTAAATGGTGAGAAGTGCATCAATGTTTTTGGAGAGAAGTGCTCCATGAAAAAATTAATGGAGAGAAGTGCTCCATAAAATTGAGAAGTTTGGAGAGACGTGCTCCAATTTCAAATTTATTTTATTTTTAAATTTTAAGACCATATTGAATTAAGGGAGGATGTTAATAATTAATTCAACATTTGACCAAGTAGTGGTTGTAGTTAGTAGTTATGTGTGAGTGACATGTTGGTAAAAATAAGAGTAGTATTTGTAGTAGCAATGTTGGTGTTAATAGTGATAATGTGAATGTTAGTAATGACAAAGAGGATGTTAACCTTCATATTTAAGAAATTTATAAGCTATTTGTTTTATCTAACGAATATAGCAGAATTTCTGAAATAACTTTTCTTCAAATTTTTAACATTTTTGAAGCTACCATTGATAATATCGAAAGACGAAAATTAATAACAGTTAAATAAGTTTAGGATATTTTTGTTTCTATTTTTATATTTTAATTTTTGTTTTTAAATTTAATAAAAATATATTTATTTCAGTTTTTAGTTTCTGTTTTGAAGAAGTGATTTTATTTTTTATTTTTTTTATATTCTAACTTACTGCAGACAAAAAATACTATTTAATTATTTAATTTGCTATTAATAAAATATATACTATTTAATTATTTAATATATTAATTTTAATAAGTTTAGTCCAAAATAAGTGACTGAATACAGCAAAACATATGTATTCTCCTTGAGTGAGCTACAGAAGAGTCGGTGGCGGTGACCGGATTCCAATTTCCATTTCCTGGGTCTAGCTGGTGTCAGGTTCATTGTTCACGTCTCTTTCGGTTCATATCGTCTCCTTTTTATTTTCCACTTTATTGTGAGTGGAATGTAAAGTACGAACAAAGGATATGTCTACTAGTGTTAAAGTTTTCGACGTACAAATTAAAAAAAACTGTATTATCATTACAGAACTTCAGACTGAGTTTGACAATGGCTTTTCTGCAAAAAATCAACCATCCTTTTATTCTCCACGATGTTGTTCACCTGGTAAATTTTAATGGCTTACACATACATTCCAGAGATTACATAGGACTAAAAATTACTAGGATAAAAGGAACAAATATGCAAACAAGTACGGACAGACCACGAGTTCCCATCCTCGTTCACTTTACACACGCCTGAAGTGGGAGAAATCATTAAAAACATAGAGAAGAGAAGCAATATATACGTAGTACCTCCATGTACCATCACTATCTCTTATTCGGAAACTGGACTGGCTTCTATAGTCTGTACCACCAATTACATAGGAGGCGGCGGTGCAAGGGCTTTATAGGTTCGTGGAGTAGGAACAGTTTTCATAGGAGCCACTCTGATTGTCAAGGTTGAAGCAGGTGGTGTGCAGGTTGTAATAGAGAAGGTCTCTGGACGGGGACAAACTAAAGGCCGCCTTCTTGAAAAGAAACTTGTGCACTCTGCTACTGGTCTTTGAAATGGAAGCCCCATGATGCAGTTTCTGTTAACATTAAGCACCCCTGCTTTTATTAGCGCCAAGCACTCTGGCCCTACTTGAGTGAAGTAATTGTAAGTCAACGTGAAGTTGTACGCCATTCTCAGCCTACATAAGATCTCTGGTACCGGTCCATAAAACTGGTTATGAGCCAGGTTCAGAAACTCCAAGCTTTGCAAGCAACCAAATGATCTTGGGATTGGACCTGTTAACAGGTTGGTTCCAACGTCGAACACTGTCATCCTGGTCAAATAGCCTATTTCGTAAGGAAGACAACCTGTGAGCCTGTTTCGTAGGAATAGCACCTCTGTCAGCGTTCTCCATGCTCTACCAATGCTTCTGGGAATGGAACCCGTGAATTTGTTGTTGGCGACAGTGAGATAACGTGCTGGAGTGTTGCCAAAGTTGGCAGGAATTCTCTGGTTGAATCCGTTGTTGTTGATAAAGAGAATATCGGTGTCAATGTTGAACAACAGATCAGGAACAGTACCGAGATAGCCGTTGAATCGAACATCGACGAAGGTCAATTTCGTGGCTCCGAGAACGTTGACAGGGAAACCTCCCACGAACTTGTTGTTACTCAAATCAAGTTCATATAAATATCTCAACGAACTGAGACCCGGACTTATGACTCCACTGAAGTTGTTGGAGTTTACATGGAAGATGGCAATGTCTGGCAAATTCGTGATAAACCGATAAAAATTCAAGTTACCTTGAAATCTGGCACCACTAAAGTCAATACCGGCCAATCCTGTAATGTTCCTATCAGGGACAGTATCACAGTAAAACCCTGTAAAAGTGCAGTAATTGTTGCCAACCCAACTAGGAGTATAGTTGTTAGGATCGGATGTTATATTTCGTTTAAGTTCCTGTGTGATGAAGAGAATTTGAGCCCTATTAGCAAGAGGTCCAGGGTTTTGGGGAGGTTGACGAGGCAGGAGATGCCTTGCACTTGGATAAAAAGAAGTCCTCGGTGGTCGAACGAAAGGCTGTGGTGCTGGTGGTGGAGAAACTATAGGACATGCCCGAGGAGGTGGACATTTTCCTTGTCCCAAAACGTCAATTGAGAATGTCTGTAGCAGTAAGGTCAAGAGAAGAAAAGCTGTAAACATGGCGAAGTAGGTTGGCTCAAGGGAGTGCAGAAGAGCGTGGGATTGTTCTTACTCAAGGGAGTGCGGAAGAGGGTGGGATTGTTCTTACTTTATATAGATAAAATGTGTTGCTCAAGTATTCTTAGTCAATTAATTACACTCTAATCTAATAAAATTAGCAGTTGTTAGGTGAATTGAAAAAACTATTAAATATATATAAGGAATACTAAATTTAAAAGCATTTAATTTTAAAAAAAATTAATTTAGTGCTAATTTTTTAAAATTTTCAATTTAGTAACTAATCTTTTAACATATGTACAAATTATATCAAAATTTTATTTTTGTTAACGTTACATGCCCATTAAATATAACGTGAATGTCCATCTATTAATTATATCAATAAAAATAACATTTTAATTTGATTTATACAAATTTTAAACAAATTAAAACTTTAGAAAGTTAAGCACTAAAATTAAAAAATTAGACACTTTCAAATATGTTATTTCTATATAAAATAATTTGTAAATTAAATATATATAGTAAATTATTTTATGAATAAATTTATAAATCAACAATTTAAATTTAAGTGATGAACTTATTTTCTGAATGAAAATTTTAAAAATGAGTACATTATTATTATTTTCTGACTAGCTATTAATACGTAGATTGGCTTGTACATTCTTTTTATTTCATATCATAATAAATTTGATTTTTCTTTTGTGTGAAAATTAAGTTAGAAACATCAATTTTACGCAATCTGCTTATATTTTTTTTAAATATGTAATTTTAATAACTCAATTTATGACATTTCAGATCATAAAAAAATAAATTTACCAATTATACAAAGACTCGCTTTTTATATATGAATTAATTTAATTATCGCTTATTAATTTTGTGGTCACAAAACATAACTATTATTGATTTTCTGTTTCCCTTTTCTTTTGAAAAGCACACCACCGACACAACAATGACTATTACTATTAGGTTGACAATGACACTTGTTAACTGGATAATTAATTAATAATTTGACAGTTTTTACCAGTTTCCATTGATTATATGTGACCGATAATAATCTATTTTGCATTAAATTAACCAAAGGCTCGTGCTTCAGTCTTACATACATGAGTGTAGGATTTAAAATTTCAGTTGATATATGTACATTTTTTAAGAAGTAATTAATTATCGAAAAAGTTATTTTTTATAACTAAAAGGTCACATATTTAAGTTACTAAAATATATTTTTTATAAATATATATATATATATAATTACATATAATTCATATCCACTAGTTGATTTTTGTAAAGGGAAAAAATTAATTTTTTATAATTTGTAAAAGATGTCTCAATTAGCTAAAGTTATACAAATTGATATTATGTCTTTTTATCATTTGTAGGAATTATTGTAACACGAGACATTATCTAGAGAAAACAGATCGTAATCACTTTAAACAGAAAACTTAAAGTACATTAAAGCATTCTTCTTTTTTTATTCTTTCCTGTAATGGCTTAAAGCAAGAACGATTGATAAAGGTTTTCGGGGAATAAAGGGTACCTCCAGCATATAAGGGTGGGAAATTTTTTAATGCAAATATGGCAAACTCCTTCAGTTTTTGTTTAGGCTATATAGCTACGATGTGATTTGTAAATAAGGATGATATACCTTATAGCTAAGCTATTTCAATTTCAGGTAAAACCAATTAAAGACGTGATTCGTAAAAACATGACAAGCACGTTATATGGAATGGAAAGGCACATGCCGGAGGTTTGCTTGGCAGGAGAGAAAAGGAAAAGTGGACTACGATTTTGTGGCAGAGGTTGAAGACAAGCTGATGCTGAATCAGCTGAGGTCCACTTCTCTATCGTCTTTCATTTTCTCGTCTTTTTTCCTTCTCACATGTTATTTTCCTCCTAGGAGGTGCTCACTGCTTAGCCTACCGTTCTATTGAAATCAGGTCTTGGAATAAGCCAAAATTAACCAAACTGTCAAAATATGATTGTGCTGTGTCTATGTAGGAAAAGTAAATCCTGGAATGATATTGTCCATGGTCCACTTTTTCATTAAATGGTCTAAAAGACGAGCAAATTAGTGACACGATAAGCCTTGGACGTCATATTGGTTTTCCACATTCACGTCACTAATTAGTATGCGTCGATCTGATTGGCATTAGGAGAATATACCAAAGCATGATGTAAAGCCAATAATTGATGTAGAGCTGAACACTAAAATGTTGAAATTTATAATTCTTTTGAAAAAGTAAAAGAATAATAGGATAGAGAATGTAGTAGCTAATCAAACTTTGCATTACGTCTGCTTAAAATAAATAGTATTACTTTCTTAAAAATGAAAGAAAAAAGAAGCAAGTATGTCGGAATTATTTGTCCCACGTTGAAAAATTAAAGAACCAATTTTATATTTATAAAGTTTTGGCCTAATCTTTTAATTGTCAATTGATTATGGAGTGGATCCTCAACTTTGTTCATAGTATTAGAGCAAAGCTTTATATGCTAGGCCTAACAGTCACACGTCACCTAATATGTATTGTCCATATGTTAAGTTGAAAAATTCGCCACACATACGAAGGTATGTTAAAATTATTTGTCCGATATTAAAAATTAAAGGGACCAAACTTAAATTTATAAGATATTGAGCTAATTCCCTTATTGTCATGGTTATAAGGTATAAACTCAGCTTCCTTCAAAGTAATACTATCGTGCATACGTACTAAAAGTGGTATGAACAAATTGGACCACAAGAATATGTTCCAGAGACTGAAAATGACTGCCAATCTTTCATTTGAAATGTTATCTTAATTTGTCATAGAACGTAATTTGTTGTTTTCATTTTTCAAAAACACATATTAACAATAGCCAAAAATGAGTTACTTAAAAATTTGAGGCATGAATTACTTGAATACAAGTAAAAAGAGATTATTCTATTTAAATAAAACAATCATGTTTAAATATATTAAAATAACTTAAATTATATAATGATAATTATTACTTTTCAATTGAAATTAGATTCCCGATAAACGTAAAAAAAGTGTTATACAAAAATATTAACAAAATAAGGAAATTATAATTTCCTGATTCACGTGTAAGCTAAAGACTCATTATTTTAGTTAAGATAATGAAAAAATATTATAATTAAGTCATTTTGGCCAGCACTCCTTACGTTTTAATATTTGTCAAATCATTGAGCTCTATTAGTTATTAATCATGATCAAAACCATGTTCTAAGGAAAGCATAAGCTTTTAGACCAAAATTACACCTTTTTTTGTGTGATTTAAGTATTGAATACGAGAAAAAGGATATTGCTTGTCCATTGTTTTCCCACCGGAGAGAGCTAGAGGCCCACTTACGTTTCATTTTCAAATCTCCACGACTTTACTGTTTCCTAGGTCAAGAACTTTGTTTGAGGTTAAAATAGTTAATTATTAATATGGAGAATAAAGCAGTGAACATGTTCCATCAGCTTTTTCTTTAAGACAAAGAAAAGGACAATTCTAAAGGGCATGGCAGGCACCGGACCTTTAACCTCTTAGCCTCAGACACGGGGTTAGGTAATCATACGAGCATTGTGCTTTTATTCTAATTAGCAGGTGGTCATTCCGAAAATGCGCACGGAGAATTTCAAAACGATAATGTCCGGCTGAATTAGCATGTGTTCTACATATTTAAGATAACTTAAGCATGTAAATTTGTTAAGGATTAATTAGCGCTATTATCTAATTTGTTCTCATTTTACTTAATTCTCGTTACAAAATTTTGTCCTTCATTATACATTTTTAATTTTTCTTCTAAATTTTAACTTTAACTATATTCACTTCAACATTTTAAGTATTCATAACAAAATTTATATATGGATATTCTTTGACTGGCAAAAACAATTGGGCAAACAATTTATTTTTTTATGGATCAGTAGTTTTTGAATGGATTGAAAATAATTGAGATCATTACACTCAGTCATTTTATTATTCCATTTTGGTATCAAGTGGGCAAGACATCAAAGATTATAAACTATTTATTCATGTTGCTTCCATTCCTATATGCTCACCAAGTTTAACATATAGATATATGAAGAAGTAACGTTTTGCATGTTT
>JANIMX020000034.1:764680-781891 GCA_024582655.2 Erythroxylum kunthianum
ACACGTTTTTAAATTTTTAATGAAATTGAATTTTTTTTATTTTCAATACAAATTAAAAGATAAATAAACAAAATTTTATAAATAAACACGGCCTTAAATTTTAAATATTTTAACTTACCAATTTAATTTTCTGTCTGATTTTAAAAATATTGATAAAAGCGCAGGGTAGCGGTCAGTTTCTGGACAAGAACAGATATGTATGGTGGTTGTTTCTAGGATGCAGGAAGAAAATGCCTTGGGAAGAAAACAAAACGATAATATTGCCAGCAAAACATTTTTGTTGTCATTATTTCATATTTATTACCATAGACAATAATTTTTATTTTTATAAAAACCATGCCCGGCTCACAAACAGACAGTGTGGGACTGCCTGGAAGCTGGATTCACGTAAGCCCGTTAAGAAGTACCAGGCCCATGTTAGTTTTTGTAAGTATATTTTATTTTCTACTTCTATACAATTTTGCTTAATTAAATTTAGTGCGTGTGAGATTATTAATTATTATTATTATTATTATATAGGGTGATGTGAACATACAGTATCTACTTGCCCTGAATTGGAAGCCACTGATGGAATGGAATATTTGTCTGCAATGCCTGCCGATCATATCCTATCTTTTCTTTTCTATCGATTGAATTTGATAAAATATACCAAAGACAGTGCCACTTTGATGTAGACACGCAAAACTAAACGAGCTTGCAATTATTGAAGATACCATAAGTTATAATGTATCATTAAAGAATGAGGTTTGGAGATCTGATTGAAACACGTTATCTGATTATTTTATTAGATACAATACAGAAAATCCCACGAAATCACTATAAGATTGAAGTTTTTACATTTTAAATTTATTATTTTATTAGAGTAATAAATTAAAAAAAAAGTAGCCTCAATAACACAAAAAGTATATGTAATGCTTACTCAGGATTGTCGTTTAGAGCTTTAGCAGTGCTTCATTTGTCGTTTTCTTCTTTCATCTCTTTGTTTGCTACGCATTAATATACTAACTGATAACCTTGACCTGCGTTACTTCCGTTACTTCCATTACTTCATTCATTGATCATCTTGACCTTTCCATCGAAGTTAGTTAGTTAATTAATTATTTAATTCCTGCTTTATGTTATTTTTAATCAAATCTATTTACCAATACTAAAGTAGAAGACATTATTCCAAGAAAACGAGTTCAATTAATTACAAAAAGAATTAAAATAATAAAATATTTCAGACTTAATCTAATTTAATTTGAAATAATAAAATAAATTTCAATATAGTTGAATTAAAATATTTATATACTTAAATTCAAGTTTAAAATAAAAATTAGATAGATCAAATTTAATATTTACAGCTAAATTATATTTGAGTGAAGGAATGGTTCAATTTTAGACAAATTCATATTTAATTTTTTATTATGTTAAATTGTTGTTCTTAAGAAAAACTTTAGCGGTGTTGATAATTGATAGTTATTAATATTATAAATAATAATAATAATTATTATTATTATGCAAAAAACGACACCAAATTACTGAAGGGTTCTACGTTCCCACGGAATCACAAAGTACCGATCTCAATCTTTGACTCTTCAAAGCGAAAGGCGCTTCATGTCCGATGACGTGGAAGCTCATAATTCGCAAGTCAAGCCACGCCACGCCAACCCCTCTTCTCTTTCAAGTAAACGTAATTAATTTGTCCATCTACATTCTACAGTGTAAGCTCCTTCCATCATTACAGTTCCGACTTTTGTGGGCTGTGTTCTCGCTGCTCTGTCTTTCCCAACCAATCAAATCCCACCCATCTGGTTCCAAGCTGCTATAAGCCTCTTTTAGTCAGACAGAGATTATCGTAAATATTTCCATCTTACGTTTCCTGCAAATTATATTTCTATATATTTCGCTGGCCTTTACATATCGAACATCGCTTCCCTTCACTAGTCCAGTACACCTCTCACTAACTCTCTCAACATGGGGTTGTCTGGATCATCATCAAAAGCCATGTTCATGCTCTTTTTATTCGTTTCTACTGCTTTAGCATCGGCTTTGGACATGTCCATCATATCTTACGATCAAGAACATGATACTAAGTCGAGCTGGAGGACTGATGACGAGGTTATGAACATCTACGAGGAGTGGTTAGCCAAGCATGGGAAAGCCTACAACGGGTTGGGTGAGAAGGAAAGGAGGTTTCAGATTTTTAAGCTCAACCTTAGGTTTATCGATGAGCATAATTCCCAGAATCGGAGTTACAGGGTTGGGTTGAACCGGTTCTCCGATATAACGAATGAGGAATATCGGGTTACGTACTTAGGTGCCCGACTTGAAAGAAAGAAGAGGTTGTCTAAGCAGAGCGATCGTTACTCTCCACGTGTCGGAGAGTCCTTGCCAGATTCTGTGGATTGGAGGAAGGAGGGAGCCGTAGCCGAGGTCAAGGACCAAGGGAATTGTGGTGAGCTATTGTTAACTAACTTACTTTTATCCAATTCCTTGGAAGGGTAGTAAAGTTTTTATCTTCTTTTGCTTATGATTATTGGTTTCTTCTCTGCTTGCGTGAAATGATGTTCCAGTCCAGATAAAATAAAATTCTAAGTCAGCAAACTAAGATGAAAACAGTGGAGAACTAGTCGGGTGACTTTGACTTGTTCTTAACGTTTTTATCATTTGATGGGCTCTTACAGAACAGTTCTTTGGTTACCTAAGGCATGTCGAGTTTTTGGACAATTGGACCTTCGGAACTTTAACATGTGGGAGTTCCACCGACCTGGGGAGTTTTCAGATTTTCCCAGAGAAAGGGAACTGTGGAGCTTAAATGGTAGATGATAACATGGGCAAGTGCACAAAATCTGATAAGCTTTTGGGCGTAGTGACCCAAAAACTATTTTGAGCCGTCACAAGTGTGTCTGGAAATTTTCACGCATAGGATACAAGATTTCATACTTCTCTATCTTCTGTATCAGATTGGATAATAGAGTATGAAGGGTTAGCTTAAGCAATTGTTTTGAAACTTTTAGCTAACTCTTGAGTTGATTTAGGGAGCTGCTGGGCATTCTCAACCATTGCTGCTGTGGAAGGAATAAACAAGATTGTCACTGGTGATCTGATCTCCTTGTCTGAGCAAGAATTGGTGGATTGTGACACCTCTTACAATGAAGGATGCGATGGTGGACTTATGGACTATGCGTTCGAGTTCATTATTAAAAATGGTGGTATTGATTCAGAAGAAGATTATCCTTATAATGCTCGTGATAGCATATGCGACACTTATAGGGTCAGACTTCGTTCTAACATCTCCACTCTAAATTATAGACCAAGAATCAAGACATTGTTCAACAAGTTTTCTGACATTAACTATGTTTTACATTTACAGAAAAATGCCAGAGTTGTTACTATTGACGATTATGAAGATGTTCCTGTCAATCACGAGAAAGCATTGCAAAAAGCAGTCGCTAACCAGCCTGTGAGTGTTGCTATTGAAGGAGGAGGATTCGCTTTCCAGTTCTATGAATCGGTAAACTTCTTTTCCCCCGTTGTTGTAGTATTTCGTTGGTGTTAGTCTTGAATGATATTGATTCATTTTCCAATCCTGCGTACTCTTTCAGGGCATATTTACGGGAAATTGTGGTACAAGTCTGGACCATGGTGTTACTGCTGTTGGTTATGGCTCTGAAAACGGTCAAGATTACTGGATTGTGAAGAATTCATGGGGTAGCAGCTGGGGAGAAGAGGGGTACATCAGGATGGAACGAAACATTGCTAGTCCAACAGGGAAGTGTGGGATTGCCATGGAGGCCTCTTACCCTATCAAGAAAGGCCAAAATCCTCCCAATCCCGGCCCATCTCCACCCTCTCCGATAAAGCCTCCCAGTGTTTGTGATGCTGACTATGCCTGCCCTGAGAGCAACACCTGTTGCTGTCTGTTTGAGTATGCGAATTACTGTTTCGAATGGGGTTGCTGCCCACTAGAGGGTGCTACTTGCTGTGATGACCACTATAGCTGTTGTCCTCATGAATATCCCATTTGCAACATAGATGAAGGAACCTGCTTGATGGTAAGAGCAACTGTACTGTTATTGTGTTCCATGCATTTATTATGTGCTTACATTTCCATTTTTTCTGATTCAACACGTTAAAATCTTGGAGCAGAGCAAGAACAACCCATTAGGAGTGAAGGCCATGAGACGATTTACTGCCAACCCTCGTTGGCCCCATGGAACTGAAGGAAAGAAGAGCAGTGAATGAGCAATGGCTTGGGCTTCAAAGCAGGAGATGCAATAGAATAAGCAGAAGGTCCTCTCAGTGCTGGATTGATTTGATTAAGAAACAGTCTTAGGATGTTATTATGTATATATCTTCCAAAGAACATCAGCCGCATCTGAACAATATCAGGATTACTCTATCAGCTTTCCACATCCTTTGTACATTTAGCAAATATGGCTTTCATGATATGGTCTGTCGTTCCTATGATACCTAGTCCTTGACCAAGTATTAATGAAATTTGGCTATTTCTGTTACTTCCATCTTCATTGTTCATGTCAATTAAGTAATATTTTTATGTGTAATGTGCTTGTCGCTTTCTTTTTAAGTAAATTGTTTTGTTTTAGACCAAGACTGATATATTGCTTGCAATGAGACAAACTATGGTTCACTCTTCAAAATATTGTATGTTCTATGGTGTCCTTGAAACTACGATGAAGATTAAAACTCGAAGTTGGGACCAGGTTGTATAACCATATTTCCCTGAACAACTTGATCTAATATTCAATATCTTGTCTTCATTTTGATTTTTTCTTGGGACCATTTGGCGTTGGTTGAGTACCACTTCCCTAAAATGATAGGGATAGGCCCCTGCTAACTATTGAACCCCAAAATGTCATTCTTTCCCATTCTTGCCTGGCTAGTCGCAATTATAAGACCTACATCGATTATGGAAGCTTTATTTGTGAAGCAGGTTAGGCTTGCATTTCAATTTTCAAGTCTTAATCTGTTCATTTTCAAGTAACAAAATGGAGAAAAGGGCATGCTTGAATCACTTGCTGATATATGGTGAAAATATTTGAACTAATATACATTAGCGATCGTCGAAATTCGATACAGATAGCAGAAGTTTGCACAAATGCTTATCGAGAACTAATAGGCAAAACACAGTAGGTGCTCCTTGATTAACCAAGGTTTAGACTACCTTCTCCCTTAACAACCACTGGATTTTCTCACTCGAAACTGGGGTTTACAGGAATGGGCTTTTCTCCTTGAGAAGCATATAGTTGGCATGAAGTCTTCACTTTTCTGTCTGCAGCGTCAGGCTGACTTCCAGTTAATACACCGCACCCATAGATCTTGACTCTGTGTCTTGCATCCTCTTTAATGACCAAACCAGTGCCAAGGGGCTCGGGATCACTGTGCTGGGGTGTCACAGAGGGTAGCTTTGAAAGTAAAGCTCCGAGACTACATGGCATGGAGGGCCTAAGAGGTGGCATGGACCAAATAGGCGATCCTGTAATGGCAGTTTGAGTGCTGTTATAGCGTAGGTTGATGGATTTGGTCGAAGAATCATAAACTGTTCCATCAAACAATCTCTTCAAACCAGCTATTTGGTGTTTTTCATCAACTGAAAATGTTGCTTCTTGGCTTTCAACAATCTGGGGGTTGGGTTTAAGCATGTAAGGATGTTGGAATGGTAGGTAAGGCCTTTGAATGGCAAAGACTCCTGGTAAGCTCTGGAGATAGCTGAATTTCCTCTGGACGCTCATTACTAGATTGATGTCCTCGACAATCTATAGGAAAACCAACAACCGTTAGTAGAGATAGTGCAGAACAATGATAGGAGATTGAGAAAGAAAATTGAGAAGGAGACTTTATCGAAAGATCCCAATTGAATGACGCCTTCTCTGACTGAAATGATGGCAATTGTCTGCGGATCAAAAGAAGTCGGAGTAAGACAATATCGATCATGGTAAGAAAATTTTTCTTTCTTGCTGATGTTGAACGTACTGTTGTGCTACCAAACCTGAATTCCTGAAGTGAACTGTAACTCCCATGCCCTTGGTTGCTGTATACGGTAAAAATTCGTTGTCAGAGTCAGTGCTAGATAGCAAGAAGAGGAAAAGAAGTCCCGATTTTGTATTGATTCTTTCTTGCATTGTATATATGATTCGCATTGTTTCGACTGGTATTTTTTTTTTTTTTTTGGATTTACGTTCTTACAGGTTCAATAGACATATTCCAGGAAGAGATGAAGTTAGGATCACTCTCTTTTGGGTTTTCTTTGAATACCCATTTGTGACTGTTGTCTGCTGCAACTTTTCCTACCAATCTGGAAAACAGTTGATATTATGTATCCTCTCTTTACCCACCAGATACTGACATGAAAATAAATAATCTGATTTAACAAAAACCTCACCCTTCTCCATAGTTATAAACCTCATGAGACATTTTGAAGAAGACATCTGTTCCAAACCTTCCTTTCATGTACCCACTTCCCACCCTCTCGCATTCACAGAAATCACAGAATCCATCTTCCCAAACAAGGATCCTGAAAACAACAGAAAAAGGAGAAGACTAGTTAGAAGCAAAGACTTGGGTTGAGAATGAAATGAATTAGTTACCAGTTTCTTTTGTTTCCTTTGGAACGATCAAGAGCAGTTCCCCCATAATCCCACCTGAGACAAATCAATCCAAAACATGTAGACATTAGGCATACATTAAGTGCACTAAGTAAATCATATCTCCTGAGAGTTGGGAGTTAGAAGAAGACACTCTCTAAAATATTCATACTTTGGTGGAGGATAATTCCTAGGCAATATCCTCCAAAAGACTGCATACACCCACTTGGAAGAAGGAGAAGAATCTGAAGTTGAACACAAGCTCCTCAGAGTGTGCTGCACGAGACAGTTAAGCATTGGAAGTCCAGCTTCCATTGTCGTGCAGAGAGAGAGAGAGAGAGAGAGAGAGAGAGAGAAGGCTGAGTTGCCAGTAGACAGAGCAGTCTCAGTTTAGAGTCGCAACTGTTAAAAGGAAAGACTGTCTAGACAAAAGCGTCTTGCAATATCCAAACGCATCAATGAGGCAAATTCAAGGTGTAAAAGCACGCACCATTAGTATTGCACTATCCATCAGTTTTAAGAGTTAAGAGGGGACTTGTCGTAGTTAGGATCCAAAAGCCGCGTAAAATGACATGCTTTATTTCCTAATCAGGGCACACTCGATTAAAAGGCGAGTGTGCATGTCAGTTTCTTAGCAGACAAGTTCTCCCAGTTGTTTAAAGAGCCTTTCTTTGTTTTGTTGTTCCCCAGAGAGAGCTATAATGAGTGTCCCATCGTCCAGCCAAGTCCTTTTCTCGACATGGATTAAACCCAATACACAAGTTTTATCCTCCAAAACCAACTAATCAACAGAATAAACATGTTGCATATTAAAGAAGAAACTATGTGAACTTGTTATAACTCCAGGTGGTGTAAACTTTCCCGACTGATTGATGGTTGGTGCCAACCACAAGATGGTGGCTCTCATTGTCATGCATCTTCAAGGATTGTCGAGACACTTGAAAAGGGACAGCCACATATGAAAAGAACACTTCCTTTGGCAAAATGGGTAGATACTAGATACCCCATCAGATAGAGCCTATACGAATGTCTACTCCTCCTCCTCCTCTCATCTCACTATCATCACTGTATACTGCAATACCCTTTTCTACTTTCTCCTATCTAAAAACTCACCTTAATGAACAATTAAGGTTCAACTGAAGTGTTCTTTACAAAGACAGTCGTTCCATTAGACCTGAAATCATTACTTCTTTATGTTTAGTTGAATGCATTTGGATTGAGAATATATAATATGTATTATTTTATTAATCATGAAGAAGAAGCAAACCACCAAGTTGGCCCATGTTTTAGTAAGCCATAACCTGTTCTAGCCCCACAAAAAATCGCCAGTCAATTGGCATTAATTATCAAAAGCTGTTCTCACCAACTCAAACCCACGGGACTGAGGGAGCACCATACGTGCAGGGACACATAACAGAGCAAAATTAATGATGCAGCCATTACTCTTACACCCAACTCGACGATTAGTGGTACCTGAGAATGGGAATTCTCAAGATACTTGCATTACGATCTTGAGGAGATATTGGTCCATAAAACCCGAAAGATGGGGATGATACCCCAGGACGAAGAAAAAGACAGGTCACTCATTTGACAGCTGCAAATGATAAGGGAAGAAAAAGCATCCCATCCCTTGTGAAAGGACACTCTTTACCGCCTACAATTATCGCTACCAATCCTCGGCTTTTGACCTTATCTCTTTCGATTTGATACAAACAGCTTCCTTCAATAATTGCCTTCCATTGTTGCCAATGTTTGTAGTACACATATCTCACCCAGATATGCCTGACTATTACTGTATGCTCACTGTTTTCCACGTTTCTCTGCTGATAAGTAGGGCTTGCATTGCATGGAGTGTATTCGTACTAGTAGTTGTTTGTTAAACTAACATGTGAGCTCGGTAGGTTGCTTGCTTCATCAATGGCAGTAAGTAACACATGAAGATTTATTGTACAAGAAAGTACAACATTTTTCTTAAGATAAACAGTAAAGTTCAATATGGTATACAAGAATGTTGATAAATGACTAATATTAACAGAGATTTGAGGGTTATAAGCTTTGAAGAGCACTTGGATTTGGAAAGTGTCACGTAATGATTATAGGTCAGCCCAGTTCATTTTGCGAAATGTACAGTGCATTTTAGCCCATTTGATTTGACCCGCTTGAAACCAAAACCTATTTTTAATGATTTTTTATTTTTATTGAAAATTTAAAAAACGTATTTATTTGTTATTATAAAAAAAATTATATTATTTTAAAAAACTACAAACGTGTTGATTTATTATTTTTGAAAAATATTTTTATTATTCTTTTTGAAAAACGTATTTTCAGTTTAAAAAATTACAACTTTTTTAACAAATAAAATTTTCAAAAATAACCTAGACTTATTTTCTAAATTACTTTAAATTTTAAAAACTAGAAAAATAGTTTTTACTTGAAAATTTTATAAAATAGTTCAATATAAAAACAAACTTTTAATTTTTATTTTTATTAGAAAAATTTTCTTAAAAGCAGTTCTAATTTTCTATAAGTGAACACGCCCTTTACTTTTCTGACAACTAATGTTTATGTTATAGAAATTAGTTCAATATTTGAAATTTAATTAAAAAATTATGTTGATAAATAAAAGATTTTGAGTATTAAAAAAGGTGGAAGATAAAAACTTTATAAAATTATTCATAAATTTAAATTTAATTAAATATAAATTGTCCTTAAAATTTTCTAAAAAAATTAAATTGCTAATTATTATTATTATTATAAGAATTAAAATTTTGATATTTTCTAATTTAGTTTATTAAATATTAACCTTATTGCTCTTTATTTTTTAAAAAATATCATTTTAATAAATAAAATAGTTAATTACTTGCTTAAACTTTTTGAAACACCATTAACAACTTTAATACAACTAAACGTGTAGAATTTACTCTACAAGCTCGAGTTTCAACCATTGAGAAGTTGGAAGTCTCTCCGAATATCGTTTGATCTTCAAATCGCACGCGTTGAAGACCGCAAATTCAGATCCATCCGAGTCGAATAAAAAGAAATGGAGTTTTTAGGAATAGATTTCAGTTGCGCTATTGGATCTCTCCGCGACGGCAAGTTTCCCGAAAAAGACTGTTTGCTTCCTCTTATCTCTAAGTTACTTGGCTATTGCATTGTCGCCGCCTCCACCACCGTCAAGCTCCCGCAGGTTTTGTTTCCTTCCCGAATTCTGCTTGTCATTTGGTTGTTATGTGTAATTTTTAATTGGTTGGTGGTTGTAGATATTGAAAATATTGAAGCACCGAAGCGTAAGAGGGCTTAGTGTGGTGTCATTTGAGCTTGAAGTAGTGGGTTATACTATTGCTCTCGCCTATTGTCTTCACAAAGGCCTACCCTTTTCGGCTTATGGCGAATTGGCTTTTCTTTTGGTTCAAGGTGCTTCTTTTACTCTATGGCTTCCATAAATTATTTTGTATACTGGGATATCACACTGTATTCTTATTAAGCTAGGTGGGAAATTTTGACAATTTTGAAAGAAACGAAATGTTCTTCCATGCTATCAGGGTGGATACAGATTAAGGATCTATAACAATCTGGGATTGATTTTGCATGTGGACTCTAATTTTACAATCCGAGAAGGCATGTATGCAAGTACATATTGAATTTGATCAATGCTTCTATCGTTTCATATAGTAATCCAAATGGTTTCTTAAATAAAGGTCGGGTCTTTTACTTGCTGCCTTTATGGGGTGGGTGAGGAATGAGAAGAGTTTATGTTCATCGTATTCAATGAATCACAGTTGATATTCTCTCCATTGACTGATCTTTGCCATGAAGCTCGTTAAAAGAATCCACTGAACAACTGGAATTGCATCAAAGCTACCCGAATTTTGGATGCAAACTTAATTCATAAATCAAAATAGCACATTATTATGTTTCAGACCATAATGCTTCTGCTGTTGTGTCTTTTCATAAATCCTGTTAATGAAATTTGTATGTCATAAAAAATGTGGAATTTCTAGTGTATGGTACTTCATGCATGTTTCATGTACATTGGCGTGTGGTATGGATCTAACAAGTGTGTCTAACTAGATGAGCTGGTCATCATTTTGATCATTCAATGTATTCAATTCTACGCATGATAATTCTGCATTCTTCTAGATGACATCGGGTTTTGGTGGTTCATCATGTTGATTTGGTCAATTCAAAATTGATATTGTTCTTTCTATGATTTTTTTATTGCATACAGAAACTTCTAGAAGATATAATGCAATCCCTTTCTGCTTTTGTTTTGCAGCAATTATTTTGGTTTCTATTATCTACTACTTCTCACAACCTTTGGGTGCCATGACATGGATCAGACCATTAGTGTAAGCTGCTATTGTTTTGCAGCAATTATTTTGGTTTGTATTTTCTACTACTTCTCACAACCTCTGGGTGCCATGACTTGAATCAGACCATACTTCAAACGTGGAACTTGCAAGAATTTCAGTTAGACTAAGTTATTTCTTCTTCTTGATGTTTCAGATATTCTGCTGTGGCACCAACTATTTTGGCTGGTCAAATTAATCCTGTTCTTTTTGAAGCTCTATATGTAAGTGGCTATTCTCTTATTTGTCTGTCTTGTCTTAACTCCTCTAATACCCCGTTATACGTATTCCCCAAATACCCTCCTCTGCTCCCCAGCTGCCCTTCCTCCCTTGTAATAACACAAGGACAACAGGAAGAATGTTTGTTAAGTTTGGTTCTTCTTCACTCTATTCTTTCATGTATCTGTAGCATACCTGATTAGGGGACAATCTGTTGCAGGCCTCCCAACATGCAATTTTTCTCTTTGCTAGGATTCCACAGATTTGGGAGAACTTCTCTGTAAGTCTAGAATATTGGACATTTAAGCTTTTAATTGGCGAATGCTTCTAAATTTCTCTATTTGGGGAAGTTAACTTTGCATTTAACATCCAGTACTCCATCAGATTCATTTATAGCATGCAGGAGTTGGATTATATTTTACTCTCAGAAATAATTTTCAGCATCCATACATGAGCCCCACATCAATATCCATTTTCTTTGAGTGTAGAGGCAAGGATTAGAGGTTGCAATGCAGTTTTATTTGTTAAGTTTATAAGTAATGCATACTGAGTGGGAGTTATACTAACCTTGTGAGGTGCTATTCCGTGATTTTCTCTTTGGTGCTAACCACAAGAAGTTCATCATAAGAAGCTCGATTTATCTCAATTTGTCCAATAAGATTTCAATCTAGTCATCATTGATCATCCCTAACGGTACATAAAGCTTACTAGGCCCATCATGTTATTCCCATGCCTTATTTTATGTTGTCTGCTAATTTATTTGGACACCAGTGACATGAAATTCCTCATTGGGATTCTCTTGATGTGACAATGACATTTGAAATGGTTGGATTAGTAGGCGAGTAGATTATTATTACTCATTTGTGATTGGAAGGTCACGGGTTCGAGTCATGGACACGGCCTCTTTGTAAAAAATACAAGAGAAAGGCTGCTTACAATTGATGTCCCTCACTCGACCCTCGCAAAGCGGGAAAACTGGGTTTGTTGTGTTGTGTTGTTTTAGAATTTAAACATATGCGCAGAAGAGAGTAGCATACTGTGCTTGCTGTTTGATTTTGCAATTTGTCTTCCATGATTTTCTTCATAGTGCATTTGATTCAGGTTTCATTTTCAAATTGATAACGTGAAAATGCTGTTTGAGCAGAACAAAAGTACTGGACAACTCAGCTTCTTGACATGTTTGATGAATTTTGCTGGCTCTAATGGTGAGTCCATTTTGATTTTTCTGATAATGGACAAGTCTTTATATCTATACAAAAAAATATTATAATCCTCAAGGTTTGACTTGTTTTCTATCTTTTTTTTTTTCCTTTTACCTTTTGATTTCTAGTTAGGGTCTTTACCAGCATGCAGGAAAAGGCCCCAACAAGTGGTATCCTTTTTTTATTGATTATTATAATTACCATACGAAAGTGGCGCATGTCAAGTTTTGAGGTTTTGCTTGGAAGAAATAAGCAAGGTTTTATTTCTTTTAGGCCAGTGTCATATTCTTTTCCCTTTTGCATGATGTACTACTTCTGATTTAGTTACAGTGAGACTTGATGCCCTTGAAGTATATATACGCTATTAGTTATACTACACAAGCTAAAGCGTTGAGCAACATGTTGATGAGAAACGTTGTTCAAGTCTCAATATTACTTGGGTATCATTTTGCTGTCCTTAACTTTCCTTTAGTTATTATGGGCTCTGCACTTGGTGCCATCACAAATGGTACTATCCTCAGTCAAATAATTTGGTATCAGAAGCCTGAAGCTAAGAAGGAAAAGAAGGTAAACTAAAAGGAAACATCAATTACCAAGCTTTGCTTCAATTAAAGGTTCAACAAGTCTTGCATGTGAGGCAGTGTAGCAATGCATGTAAAGCTTCGAAAGATCAGTGAAAGGCATCACTCATCCTTCAACTATATCAAGTGTTGCAATTTCAAGCTAAATGGATTCTTACATTAGTTTTTTCTTAGTATACAGCTTGCTCTAGACTTCAAAAAGCATTGAATTGTAATACTCCTATGATAGTCAGTTCCCTTCATAAAGTAATTTCGTACAACTTCTATTACAGTTCGTCAAAAGTATACTTTTTCGTATATAATATGAAATGTAAAGGCATGAGCTGAGATGAAAGATTGGCCAAGTCATTACACGGGCTTAGAGAACTCCAACAGATTCACCACGTGAGGTCTACGATGTAATTGTAGTTAAATATTGGCCAAGTCAATACACCTCAAGTCGTCTCTTCAGGAGGTAAAACTGGAATATTTAAATTAACCTTAAATAAAAATTAAAACAGATGCAATCTTTCTAATTATACTAAACTAGAAAACAGATGCAATTAATTATGGTTGAAAGGAGGTCAAAAGTATGGTTGAAGTAATTAATTATACTAAACTAGAAAACAAAAATAATGAATGAAAGTGAGATGTGAATTGATCAGTCAATGATATTAATTCTTGAGAAGTCGACTCCAATATTCTAATTTCTTATGCACGAATTCGATTGAATAATTATGTTGGCTAAAGTATTAATTATGGTTCAAGTGAAATTAACTTCATACAGATGAGGAGACAACTCAACCTTCTGCTACACACGAAGTTCGTAGGTCAGGTAGGATATGTATTGATCCAGTGAGATATGGATCCTATGATTGTCTAATGCTCTATATCAATTATCCATAATCCCTTAGTGAATAATTAATTAGTGACATTGCATTAATCATTGGATAATTTCTAATTAAACTAATTATCGCAACTCCCGTATTAATTAATTAGTCCAATTATGAATTCCTAACAAACCTATATCTACTCTCGTGTTTATATGATTTTTAACAATTTTAATCAATTAAGACTACAATTGAAATTATAGGAATTACAATTAAAATAAGCCACATACCCATTAATCCTACAACATGACAACTACTATCATCTTAGCATTTTAAGGCTTCATCTTAGTCTCACAAAAGAAATTAGCTAGGCATGAAACTAAAATTAAACATGAAATTAATAAAATAAAACATAACAGAAATTATAATGAAATTAAATAACAAAATTGAAACTGTGAATGAATAAAAATAATAAATCAGAAAATAAAGAAATAAAAAAATTAAATAATGCAACAATAATCATAACTGATAACCAATAAAAGTAAACAAACACTGTAAATTAAAATCAATCAATCATAAATATTAAAAATTAAAACTTCTGTCAATTGAGCAATAATGAACGCAAAATAAACATCTAGACATGCATCTGGGAATTTAAATGAAAACAAGAAGGAGAAAACAATAAATTGAACAAAAATACTTTTGTAATTTAATAAAGATGAATAAAGGTAATTCTGTATTGTAAATCGTAACAAAAATCACTGTTTATAACAAATCGATAAAAGCTTAATCTAATAATGTTGAATTCTAATCCTGAATTGAAGATCAGACTATTGAAAAACTTAAGACATAATGAAGAAAAACTATGAAAAATCGCCTGGCGGCTTAGAAGTTGAGAGAAAAGCTTAAAACCCATAAATTAACCTAAGACTGATAATCAAATCTGACTAACCTTATGACTAATCGACCTAATTGCCTATTTATACAAAATTTAATCAAATGTCGGCTCCCCTTAATTGTACGCCGATAGCGTATAAATAAAAAAACTTGTATTTACGCCGGTGCAATGCTGGCGGTGTCTATCTGGAATTACCAGCGTATATTGCAAAAATTAATTGATAAGTCATTTTGAACGTCGGCGGCGTTGGATTACAGGCTGCTGGCATAAGTGCATTAAAGGCCGGCGGTAGGGTTTCCAACATTCTCCAATTTTGGTCTTCTTTTTTTTTTCCAATTGATCATCTTTTTTCTCTAATCCATTCAATACCGGAAATATCAAATGGAATGTAATTAAGTACCAATTCTACATGATTTCTATTCAATTAATAAAAAATTTAATGCAAATCATGTACTGAAATATGTATAAATTTAGCCTTTATCAACATCCCCACACTTGAACCTTTGCTTGTCCTCAAGAAAAATAAATCAAACAATTTGTTTCCATTAAGCATTAATTCTTTTTACTGATCATCATTTGTGTAAACCCTGATTTTTCGATGTCTTTTGTAACGGTCTATATTTGAGCATATTCCAGTGTAATACTATATTATCACTTATTTGTGAGTTCCATAATGTAATAGTACTTTTCTGGTTTCCATATCAATTAGATAATCGGTTGTGTGATAAGTGTAAAGTTCACTTTATCGGTAAATGTGATTTTCGATGTATAAGCATCTAAGTACGCAAAACCAAGTCTCGTTGGATGACGAGGATCACAGGGACCGTGTTAAAAGTGTTATAAGGCCTTGGAGGTGCTTAGGAACGAATTCCAACACTTAAAAAACTTCGTTGAAAAAGTTAGTGCAAAAGTGACCTAAATGCCCTTTTTACTAAAGTAAGGGTATTTTAGTAATTTTTCCATTTTCGAAGGTGCATTTCAATTTTTCTGGAAACAAATTACGGGACTGAAAAATGTTTTACTACTATCCCGTGATCATGGTGATAATAAAAGTTTCGTTTGGACGAAATTTTGAGGTTCGGAAGTCAAAATGATCATTTGACTTAACTAAGGGTATTTTGGTCATTTTACCTCCTTTAATGAATGCCAAATGTCACCATAAGAACCCATCCTCTTCCTTTGGAGACCTAGTTCACGACATCAACATTAAAACACAAATTTGGGAGAAAAATTAAGAGAAAGGGGAGAGAGAGAAAAGGAAGAAGCATTTCGGCCATACACCATCTCCATAACCTATCACCATTTTTTTCTTCAATTCAAGGTGCTTCTTGACTAATTTGGGGTCAAGGATTCCAAATCTAGGCTTAGATTTGGTAAATTCCAAAGGGTTTGTAAGGAATCAACAAGAACAAGTTTAGGTAAAAGTTTTATGATCTCTCTCCCCACTTTTTTTTTTTGACCTTGGCATGAAACTATATTGTTATTCATGCTTAGTTATGCATGAAAGAGGATTTAAAATAAGAAAAATGCATGTGTGGATTTGTGTGTATGTGAAAGACGAAAATGGGATAAGTTGGTATTTTTGTGGTTTTTGTCTAACTGATGAAATTGATGAATTGGATGATGTAAGATGATGATTAAGTTTGTATAATATAGAAATGAGATTTGAAAATGAAATAAATGGAATTGGTCAAGGTTAGGCCGAAAATGTGGAAGAAAATAAAGTGTTGGTGTATTGATTTCATTAGGAGAATTAATGTGTTAATAATGAATGGAAGGTGAAATGCTTCATTTAGAATATGTTTGGAACATAATTGGACAATTAAAGTGTGTAAGAAATGACTTAGAAATTATGTATACAAGGTGGTTGATTTTATGACTAAGTGAAATAGGTGAAAATGGCATTGAAAATGCCTTAGAAATGGGAAAGAATGATTTTGGTAACGTTTATAAAGTTACCGATTGAAAAAGAGATTAATTGAATCTGAGTGTTCAAAGTGCATAAAATATTGTATATGTGGTTATATGATACTGTATTGGATTATTGAAACTGTTTGTGTAATAGTCTTGTTATGCAATTTTTATTTGCGATTGAAAAAGATTCGGAAGCTGCGGGTCGGGAAAGTCCTACCGCGAGCCGTTAAGGAAAGGAAGGATATCACTTTGCTAAGGTAAGTGGGAATCTCATAATTTGCAAACGGGATTCGGGCATCCCACGATACCAGAATTAGTCTATGTATGGTTTAAATAAAATGTCTTGGTATGAAAGCATATGTGTAGAATGAATCTCTACAATATGTGATTGTTTGCGTAACTTATCACCTAGGATGTAGAAGTCGAAAATAAATGCCTGAAAGCATAACTGTGAAGTTTCATATATGTATGATACTTGTATTGATGACATGGGCTTAAAGCCGTGTCAAAATGCTATATTTATCGGTCACAAAGATAAATGAGGGCATAGGGCCTACTTGACTTTCCCATTTGCGTATTGGATATGTTTTGTATGATTGGTGAGACCGCGATTGGCTGATCGTGTGCTAGGCATAATAACTTTAAAGCTACC